>JARYGA010004041.1:0-79570 GCA_030545235.1 Helianthus tuberosus
TAAATTTTAATTATTAACTATGTAAAACTTCTTTTTTCAACTTGCGCAATACACGAGTTTTAGTAATTATAAACCGATATTTATGAATCAATTTTTTGACTTAAGAAATGGAATACAAAAGAGATGGAACAAGAGAAGCGGGGAAAAAATGTCATATAATTGTAAATGTGACGCAACTAGTTACTTATTTATTATGTATATGTGTGATATATAGGGGAATAATATTCTACAAAGAGGCAAAACCTTAAAAAGTCTCGGAAGAAACCATAGAGTGTCATGTGTCAAAGTGGGGACCAAGGAGAAAATGGCAAAATCGTCCATAGAAACTAACGCCCCTTAATTTTTTAAATGTCTAAAACATTTATATATGTGATTATTTTTAAAAAATCACCATATAAAATCGAGCATTTTATTATCTTTATAACTAGTATACTATTCATATACTTTTGGAAAAAGAGGCTGAACTAGCTTTATTTGTGGTTCTTTTTTAGAACACCATAAACCTATAGCTCTAAAAACATCTGTAGTTCTAAAACACAATAAACATTGATGTATCTAGACGTGTATAGAAATATTAGTTATTTTATGTGAGTTATTTAACTCAAAATCAAGATTTAAATTTATAAGCAAGGTAAAATACAATCACTTCTACAACACGTTAGGGCAAGTGCACTTGTCGTTAGCGTAGTATAGCGAAGGTAAGATATTGAGATTGTCCAAGGACACAAGAGCATTCGATACCAGAGTGTTATCAACGTTTAGTAAAACCAAAAAGTTAGTTTATGAAATGGTTTTGAATAAAAAAATAAATCACTTAAATTTAAACGAAAGCAATAACAAGAACAATCACTTGGATCCAACTCCCAATAGTGTCTAAATTGACTTCTTTGGTTAACCACTTCAATTTAAACGGAAGCAATAACAAGAACAATCAATTGGATCCAACTCCCAACAGTGTCTAAATTGACTTCTTTGGTTAAGGATTTTTCAAGAGATCATTATACGAAATATACACCTCTTTGGTGTATTCTCCTGGGTACTCTAGAAAAGAATACACCTAAAGGCGTGCTATGAAAATGAATTTGTGTGTTGTTAATGGCAAAAGGTGGTATGTTTCCTTGGCCGGGCATACGTTAACCTCCACTATATTGGTTAGATGCAGAAGCAGTAGGGCGACCATCCCGCAAAGTCGGATAAAGTATTAAATATATACGGATTAGATCCATTTTCTACTCTCAATTTGGTGCTATCTCCTCGAGGGTTGTACGGACGTTAAAAAGTGAAAAAATAAGTCCTTGCACGTCGAGTATACCATCTCTCCGTGCAAGGTAAAAACTTAACCCAAACCACACTTCTAACCCCATTCCAAGTAGTTAATGTGAATTTATAAAGACATAAAGGCACGCATGTTTGAATCAACAAACACATAGTAATTGATGGATTAAAGCTCACTTTCCATATAACAAAATCATATTTAAAGTCATTAACACACATCAAATGAAAAATCCAAAACTAAGGAATTAAAAATACATTAAAGGTTTGTCTTCACCAAATGATGCAAGAACTTTAGCTAAGAATGGTCATAATGATGAACATCATCAAGCTTGTATAAATAAACATGTTGGTCAATAAGATTGAATTGTTATAAATATAGGTTCATACAATATTGTATCCTAAGACAAACCAAACTTTATACAATATGAAATGGTGGTGGATAGTGGTGGTGAGTGAGAGAGAATAGGTGCTAAAGGATAAGGAAAATGGCAACCCAAACACTCTCTTTATAAGCTGAATCTATAGGGGGCACGGCCACGTGTGACTAGTCTACTGAGCTTCTTTTGTCTTTTCTGATCAGGTTCTTACATAGAAATGACCTGTGTGAGATGGGGCATGGCCCGTGTCAACTTTGCGGGTCCCAAAATCCTAAGATTTCCAAATCTTATGAAGATATGACATCGGGGTGTGCCAAGGAAGCACGACCTAGTGTGTGGTGCCCTATTTTATCTTAATCTATTGAAGCTTGACACGGGGGCATGCAAGGGAGGGACAACCCTTGTATGGTGTCCTTATTTGTCTGCTGAAGCTTGACACGAGGGAATGTTTGATCAGGCACGGTCACGTGTCAAAGGGCATCTTTGTTATTTCTAAAGGGATGAAGCAGGAAAACACCATAAACCTACAGTTCTAAAACACCATAAACTTGCATTTTCAAAATACCATAAACCTACAGTTCTAAAATACCATAAACATGTTCGATTTTAAAAACCAACATGAAATACCCATGAAAACTGTAGTTTAAAAACACCATAAACATACCTAATTCTAAAACACTATAAACTTGTCCAGTTTTAAAAACATCATAAACTACCCAGTTCATACATCACCTGGTTCATCTTTTTTTTTTCAAAAGTATACCCATATTATACTAACTGCAAAAATAAAAATAAAAACGTTCGATATTATGGTATAATTTAAAAACAAAGAATAATCACATATAAAATAGTTAATTTGTGTAGTTAAATTAGGTCACTATAAGTAATATATAATCACCTTTAGATTTAAAAAGCTCTCAAAAAATAAAAAACGTTCCATATTATGATATTATGAACGTTTTGCTTTATTTTTTGGTATAATCACCTTTAGATTCAAAAAACTCTCAAACCAACCTTTTGCTTTATTATTATTATTATTATTATTATTATTATTTTGCATGTTATACCCTTTTACATAAACCCAGTTAATTTATGTAGTTAAATCAGGCCACTATAAGTAATGTGAGCGCAAATAAGTTCTTTTACCCACCCTACCCCTTTTAATCTTTTTTTTCCCTCCACCATTATTGTCACCATCACCGCCACCATCAACCTCTACCATCACCATCACCATCAACCTCCACCTTAAACCTGTTGAAATTTGGGTGAGTGTGAATAGTAGTCTCATATGGTAAAACACTTGTCCCACATTGGTGTGGAGACAAAGAAAAAGGGTATTTATAAGGTAAAATATTTACATAACAAATATCACTTTATGACATGTTTTACCACAAGTCACTCGCGCGTGCGCGCAAGGGGGGTGCAAAAATTGGTACCGGATTTAGTTGTACTCCTGTGTGCCCGCGCGTCTTGCGGACACAAATGCAGCTCCGAAAATCTGGACCCGCGCGAGGCGAGTTTTTGCACTCAAGAATGTAACCGTTTTTTTGAACGAGTTTTAAAACTGAAATCAAGATGATTATTCGCATTGATGATGATCATTATTCGGTCTTCGATTTTGATTATCAGTTTCGAAACTGACTCAATGATGACCATTATTCAGTTTTAACTCATGCAATAATGGGCCAGATTTCGGTTATAGTTTAGTGACTATAAAACCAGATGTAAGCTGCTCAGTTGAGATACACCAGAAATCATCTCTTCTCTCGATCTCTCTACAGCATTCTCCTTTTTCTTTTCAGGCAAGTGTTCAAGTCCGGCAGTGCGCTGTTGCTGCTTCCAACCGGCGTACCCTGGGAACAGACGACGAATCTGTTTAAGGGAATTGTGTCAAACACAAGCCCGGTTCTCGTTAACTATTTCTGTTTCATATTATTTTGCAGTTCTTATCAGTACCAGTTTTTCTAACAAACGTAAACAGATTTTCTTACTGATTGTTCCTGCATCCTTTTTCTTTTCAGAATGGCATCCCAATCGATGACTACTACTGCTTCTGCTGTTTCTGCTGTCATGACCAGTGCTGTTTCTGCGGTCATGACTTCCGCTATTACTGTCACTACCAGTTTGGTGACACCACTGCCTAATGCAGTGTCGCATGCTGAGAAACCAGAGAAATTCAGTGGTGTGAATTTCAAACAGTGGCAGCAAAAGATGTTCTTTTATCTGACCACGCTGAATCTGGCAAGGTTCTTGACTGAACCTAAACCCCACGTGGATGAAGGGGATATGAATGCTCAATCTGTGAGCGCGATGCATGCTTGGAATCATTTGGATTTCCTGTGCCGCAACTTTATTTTGAATGGTTTGGTGGACACATTGTATAATGTGTATTGCAAAGCCAAGACTGCCAAAGAATTGTGGGAGTCTTTGGATACAAATACAAAACAGAAGATGCGGGCACTAAGAAATTCGTGGTGGCTAAGTTCTTAGACTTTAAAATGATAGACTCTAAAACTGTCATGAGCCAAGTCCAAGAATTGCAGGTTATCCTTCATGATATTCATGCGGAAGGAATGATGCTCAGCGAGACATTCCAAGTTGCTGCAATGATCGAAAAACTGCCACCAAGTTGGGTTGATTTCAAGAACTATCTTAAGCATAAGCGAAATGAGATGACCATTGAAGATCTTGTTGTTCGTCTTCGGATTGAAGAAGATAACAAAGTGGCCCTAAAAAGGGTTGATGGTCCTGAAACTGTGAAGGCCAATCTTGTTGAACATGGCCAATCTTCGAAGGGAAAAAATAGTGGAAAGTGTGGAAAGAAAAGTCATGGGAAACGCTCCAACCTTGGTCCTAAGGGGGGAGTTGGAAAAAAGAAGTTCCTTGGAACTTGTTATAATTGTCAGAAGCAAGGCCACAAGGCCAACGAATGCAAGCTTCCTAAGAAGGAAAATGCTCGACAAATGAACATGGTTGATGAAGTCGACAACCTGGTTGCCATGGTCACGGATCTCTCGATTTTGGTGACTGAAGTTAATTTTTCGGGCAAAATAACAAGGATTGGTGGGTTGATACGGGGGCTACCCGTCATGTCTGTTTCGACAAGAGCCTTTTCAACACCTTCAAAGAGGTGACTAATGGCGAAAAGGTTTTTATGGGAAACTCCGCCACGGCCGAAATTAAAGGTGAAGGGAACGTGGTTCTAAAAATGACTTCTGGAAAGGAACTCACCTTGTCAAACGTGTTGTATGTTCCAGAAATTCGAAAGAACCTTGTGTCGGGGTGGCAGTTGAACAAATTTGGGTTCAAAATGGTGATTGAGTCAGACAAGGTCGTGTTGACCAAAAATGGTGTGTATGTTGGTAAGGGCTATGCCCTCAATGGAATGTTTAAACTAAATGTAATTGTCGTGAATGCAATGAAAGAAAACACTACTAGTTCTACTTACTTGATTGAGTCTTCTAATCTTTGGCATGGTAGACTAGGTCACGTAAATTATAATTCCATTCGTCGTTTAATCAAACTTGATTGCATACCAACATTCGATATCGACTCAATTAATAAATGTGAAACTTGCGTAGAAGCAAAACAAACGAAATCGTCATTCAAAAAGGTGGAACGAATCACCGAACCCCTCGAGATGATCCACACTAATGTGTGTGATCTAAAGGCAATTCCTACTCGTGGTGGGAATAAGTACTTCATCACGTTCATTGATGATAGTACTAAGTATTGCTATGTGTACTTACTTAAGAGTAAGGACGAGGCTATTGACAATTTTATCTTGTTCAAACCCGAAGTTGAGAATCAACTAAATCGGAAAATCAAAATCGTAAGGAGCGACCGAGGAGGTGTATGTTTCACCTTTTATTGACGTATGTACAAAAAGTGGAATCATCCACGACCTCACGGCTCCTTACTCCCCTCAATCAAATGGCATGGCGGAACGGAAAAATCATACTTTGAAAGAAATGATGAATGCCATGATGATAAGTTCTGGTGTAAACCAAAACATGTGGGGGGAAGCAATCTTATCGGAAAATTATGTGTTGAACATGATACCCAATAAGAAAAAGGATGTAACGCCTTACGAATTATGGACCGGAAAGAAACCACCATATAAATCGTTGAAAGTGTGGGGGTGTTTAGCTAAGGTGGTGGTCACACCACCTAAGCGCCTACTAATAGGACCCAAAATGGTGGATTGTGTATTTATAGGATACACCCGTCCTTATGGTCCTTATCTTTTTCTTGTACATGATTCTAAGAATCCTGGAATATGCAAAGGCACTATAATGGAATCTAAGGATGCATCATGGTTTGAACATATGTTCCCATGCTTAGATAAAAGTGAACCGAGTTCTTCTAGACCGGCTGAGGAAATTGTTCCCTAGGGTGAAGTTGAAAACGATGAACCTCGAGAACAATCTAATACTGAGGAAGCTGAAATCAGGAAAAGTAAACGGCAAAGGACTGAAAAATCCTTTGGCCCTGAGTTTCTTACCTATATGGTAGAAGATGAACCTCAAACGTACCAACAAGTGGTGCATTCCTCAGAAGGACCTCAGCGGAGAGAAGCAATCAAAAGTGAGATAGACTCTATCTTACAAAACCATACTTGGGAACTAGTGGATTTTCCTCAAGGATGTAAACCACTAGGATATCGATGGATCTTCAAGAAGAAGATGAAACCAGATGGAACCATCGATAAGTACAAAGCAAGGTTGGTGATCAAAGGATATAAACAACGAGAAGGTTTAGATTACTTTGATACATATTCGCCAGTTACGCAAATAACATCCATCAGGATGGTGCTTGCCATTGCCGCCATTAGAGATTTGGAAGTTCATCAAATGGATGTGAAAACAGCTTTCTTGAATGGGAATCTAGAGGAAGAAATCTACATGGAACAACCCGAAGGCTTCACAGCTATTGGGCAAGAAAAGAAAGTGTGTAAACTTGTAAAATCCTTGTATGGATTGAAACAAGCTCCAAAACAATGGCACCAAAAGTTTGATCATGTCATGCTTGATGCTGGGTTCAAAATCAATGAATGTGACAAGTGTGTGTATGTGAAGGACACAACTGATGGATATGTCATCTTGTGTCTATATGTAGATGATATGCTCATTGCTGGAAGTGATGACAAAATCATAAAATCTACAAAAAACATGCTAAAGTGGACTTGTTTTAAGTCAATACCACTATGTGGACAAAATTCTTGAGAAGTTCAATGCAAATGACTCTAATGAAGCTAGAACTCCACTTAACACAAGTCAACATCTAGCCAAGAATAGAGGTGAACCCGTAAACCAGTTGGAATACTCAAGAATTATTGGTAGCTTGATGTATCTTATGAGTTGTACTAGACCAGACATAGCATATGCTGTGAGCAAGCTAAGTAGATACACGAGCGACCCAAGTTCAATGCATTGGAACTGTATCACTCGGTTGCTTCGCTACTTAAGATACACTCGGGAATACGGGTCGTATTATAACAGATATCCAGCAGTGATAGAAGGACACTGTGATGCAAATTGGATATCTGACATGAATGATTCCAGAGCAACAAGTGGGTATGTATTCACACTTGGATGTGCTGCTATATCATGGAAATCGTCAAAACAAACGGTTATCGTTAGATCCACGATGGAATCAGAGTTCATAGCTTTAGACAAAGCAGGTGAAGAGGCAGAATGGCTACGTCAATTTGTTGAGGATATACCAAGATGGCCTAAGCCGGCATCGGCCATTTGTATACATTGTGATAGCCAATCGGCACTTGGCAGAGCTAGTAGCACAATGTATAATGGTAGGAACAGACATATCAGACGTAGACATAATATGATACGACAACTAATCTCTACAGGAATTATCACTGTTGACTACGTGAGGTTAAAGGATAATATTGCGGATCCGCTAACAAAAGGCCTAAGTAGAGAGTTAGTACAGAAGTCGTCCATGGGAATGGGACTGA
This sequence comes from Helianthus tuberosus, assembly GCA_030545235.1. Lineage (NCBI taxonomy): Eukaryota > Viridiplantae > Streptophyta > Magnoliopsida > Asterales > Asteraceae > Helianthus > Helianthus tuberosus. Next base: position 7,630 of record JARYGA010004041.1, read on the forward strand.
AGCCCTTGAAAATAAAAGTTCATATGATGGAAACCTAACTCAGTAGACTGGAGATCCCATGTCACACCCCAACCGATGGCGGAATCATCGGGGCGCAGCACTAGGCGAATCAGATTGCTCGAGAGAATCCATAACAACTATATTGCGATAATATTTAATACATTCGTTATCCCATACTAGCAAATAATACAATCACATAAGTTATCACAGATTTATTGCCCTCTCGAACAATGCAAATCCGACTACCTAGATTTTAGTTGAGTTTCTAGACTTCCTAGCTTGATTTGATATAGTCTGCGATCTAACCTGCAACATACGTTAAAATATTTGTCAATACAAAAGTATTGGCGAGTATACAGGTTTGATAAGTTTAGCATAATAGATTAAAATGTGCTGCGAATTTCCACATGCATAAACGTAATACACGACATATATACTCGCAAAACTGATACTACCAACTAAGTCCTCGATGCTCGAATGTACGATGGCATAACTAGACCCCGTCGGGCGCAATAGTACTACACTAGTCGTGGTGGGACGTCGCGAGTATAAGCCCTAGCACATATGCAACTAGCATCACGTATATCTATGCATAACAGTTATTCGCAAGTGATAATTCGATTGATTGAATAGTTCGTTTGATGAGTTCGATTTGATAGAAACGTATGTTACACCCAAAATTCGATTAAAAAGGGGTCAAGTATACTCACAGTACGTATTCGGCAACTAAGTACTGCTTGATTGATTGGTTGAGAATGCGTCTGACTTAGCCTGGTCGATTTAGAGTGCGTTAAACGGCGATGAACGAATCAGGTGATTATTAGTCATTCGGTCGGATGGCAATCCGGTCGGATGGCCATTCGGTTGAAATGATAAGGTCCAGTGACTATCCGGTCGGACGACAATCCGGCCGGATGGTCTTTCGTTTGATTGGTGAGTTGATCAGTCGTTTGGTGCTCATCCGTGCGGATGACATGATCCGTGCGGATGACATGTTGTGCGTGCGGATGGCATGTCATGCGTGCGGATGGCATATTGATCCGTCCGGATGACTTGTTGTGCGTGCGGATGACATGTCGTCCGTGCGGATGACATGCTGTCCGTGCGGATGACATGCTATCCGTGCGGGTAACATGTTGTCCGTGCGGGTAACATGCTGTCCGTCCGGATAACATGTGATCCGTCCGGATGACATGTTGTCCGTGCGGATTGCATATGATCTTGTGCGGATAACGCGTCTGTTTTGCATTTTGAACACTGTTTCTGAGTGTTTAACGGAAGGTATACGTGTAGAGTTACCGGGGCAGTGTAATCTCGCACTAACCCTTGAAGTTCCGTCAATTCCGACCCGCTCTAACGGCCGGGAATCACCCCGTTCCATCAGATCTCGTCGTTCGTGATGGTTCCTCAGGGTTAACTCGAAATCACACAGCTCCTCGGGTAAATACATAGATTCAGGTGAGATTTGTCATTAAAATATGTAGAAATCGCCCAGATCTGAGTCGTTTATAGTGAAGTGAGGCCACAACTTGAAGTTCATAAGAACTCTTGGTGACATCACCTCAAAACGCCTCAAATCCGCAGATTTCATGGTTAGAATTCGAGTTTTGAAAGATAGAATGATGTAGTATCGAGTGTAGATCGTAGAAGTACAAGTTTTTAGGTTGAAATCTTACCGGAATCGCGAGGAATCGAGAGAAAATGGTCTTGGAGCGTGTTTGGTTGAATAGGAGCTGTCACATCACTGTTCAAGTGATGTGACATGGTATTTATAGGCAACAGAGGAGAGGAAGGAAGTCTGGCCCGGATAGCCCGTCCGTGCGGATGGCCCATCCGTGCGGATGGCTCATGCGTGCGGATGGCCCATCCGTGCGTATGCCCATCCGTCCGGATAGCTATCCTGACGCGTTGGACTTCTCCGTTTTGATCGTTTTGATAGTTTTCGAAGCGCGTACTTTCCATAATTAATTTATATTATCATTATATTGTTATTATTATATATATATATATCACGAGGGGTCGTATTTACGTATCCATAATCCAAAGTTTCGATAATTAACAATCGGTTTCCGATTCGAGTATGCGATTATTAGCGACGTTTCACGGCCATCAATGAGGGTAGCATAGGTCCTTTCTTGATGTCATCGTGAACGTTATTTCGTGTAGGGCCACAAAGACTGACGGGGTACCGTTTACTCGTATTGTCATCATCGTCATGACGACTAGAGCTACAGCACTCACCCGAGAGTTCTTGTTAGCGTTAATTGTTTACGTTCGACACCTCACGGCCACCGAGGAGGGTAGAATAGGCCCTTACTCAATGCCTCCGTGAGTGTTGGTGTGATAATAGTGTAGTATAGTGACGTTGTATTTCGAAAATATGCGATTATCCTTCGAATAGCGATATACACGATATAGTTACATTATGATCCGAATCTCCGGTGCTAGGCGTAACGAGTATAACGAGTAGTAACAACGCACAAAAGTGCGGTTTGTTACATCCCAAGAGCTGAGTTCAATAGGAAAACCTAATTGTATGAATTAGTAAGGTCACTGTGGGGGATAACCCTACGTATATATATAAGGGAGTTTATTGCAAAGCTTAGTAAACTTCCTAGTCCATTCCTAAAAGTGACAAGTGTGAGGCTAAGCCTATGGCTTTTAATGATTCGACTAAGGTAACCATACATAGTGAATCACCTATGTGAGAGAGAAGTGGGGTCGCTTCGAAGGGTATTGTTGGGGCACAATACCTAATGGCCTTCACAGAACCAGGCATCATGTTCATGACCATAACGAACATAACTATGAGGACTTGACTTTGTCAGGGAGAATCTTGTGTGAAGTGCATTGTCGTCTACACAAACGGCAGACGAGTTCAAAGACATCCAGTTCTACTCAGAGCTAGTGGGCTAAGTGCATTTCATGAGCAAAGGTTCAAAGGGTAACACCTACCTATCGTATGCAAAACTCAATTGCTGAAATCTAATGGGAACAATGTTGTTCTGAGATCGACCTCCATTCATGTGGGGGGTTGTTGGAATTTGGGTGTGTGTGAATGGTAGTCTGACTATATGGTAAAACACTTGTCCCACATTGGTGTGGAGACAAAGAAAAAGGGTATTTATAAGGTAAAACATTTACCTAACAAATATCACTTTATGACATGTTTTACCACAAGTCCCTCGCGCGTGCGCGCAGGGGGGTGCAAAAATTGGAACCGGATTTAGTTGTACTCGTGTGTGCCCGCGCGTCCTGCGGATACGAATGCAGCTCTGAAAACCCGGACCCGCGCGAGGCTAGTTTTTGCACTCAAGAATGTAACCGTTTTTTTGAACGAATTTTAAAACTAAAATCAAGATGATTATTCGCATTGATGATGATCATTATTTGGTCTTCAGTTTTGATTATCAGTTTCGAAACTGACTCAATGATGACCATTATTCAGTTTTAACTCATGCAATAATGGGCCAGATTTCGGTTATAGTTTAGTGACTATAAAACCAGATGTAAGCTGCTCAGTTGAGATACACCAGAAATCATCTCTTCTCTCGATCTCTCTACAGCATTCTCCTTTTTCTTTTCAGGCAAGTGTTCAAGTCCGGCAGTGCGCTGTTGCTGCTTCCAACCGGCGTACCCTGGGAACAGACGACGAATCTGTTTAAGGGAATTGTGCCAAACACAAGCCCGGTTCTCGTTAACTATTTCTGTTTCATATTATTTTGCAGTTCTTATCAGTACCAGTTTTTCTAACAAAACCTCCGATGAATTACCTCGGCACCAAACACCCCACCTACTTTCCATCGCTCAACATTCATCGTACCCCACCTTCGCCGCCTTGGATCATCGTCATCCACGCTTGACCATCGTGTTCCACCTACTATCATCCTTTATCATTGTCGATTCACCACCCCTTAAAACTGTAGCTATGTTCTTGAGTCGGACCACCCACCCACCATTGCATTATCATCCTCCACAACCCAACCCAACCCAACCCAACCCAAGCCAACCCAACTCAGCTCCGCCGCACAACACAAAAACCCCCCCTCGAATAACCTAACTTCATCATCGCCAACCACCACCCCTGCTATTCCGTCAACTCATTAACCCCTGTTCCAACGTCGCCATCACCACCACCGATTTCCACCTTCAAAACTATCAATCTCTGACCGTCAATCCACAACCCAAATCCTAACCTCCATAGCAAAGTAATCACCCATCACCTGGCCAAACCCGCACTTGTAACCACCATCTGCGTTTCACATGTGACACTCGACATTTTTCTATTATTATTCGTACTAAAGTTACAAAAGTTAATATTAATACAGGCGTCATTTGACTTAATTCTGGATTGATTAATGTCTTAGAAAGTGTAGCAAGCCACAATAATGGATGGACTTGAATTATGTAAATTTTGGAAATTTACCATATTTTAGAAATTTACATATCTTGTAGCGATAAAGTATACGAAACGAATGTTGGTGATGACCCGATTAAACAGAAAAGTCCAGAATTTGACTAAAATGGTTGGAATAACATAAAATAATATATTATTAGTGAAACTATTTAGAAAACGATAGTGTAATTTGCACGCGTGTTATGTTTTTATATACTTTTAAGGCATGATATGTCGACTAACACCAGAAGTAAATATTATTGGCTAGAAACAATAAGATTAAGTGGGTAATACTATTTAGCTATTATTGGCTTGAATGATTTGTTATACGATACTAATCATATAAGTGATTTTGATGTCCAAAAATGCACTTTTTGGCAAAATTAAAAAGTGCATATTTATGGTCCATTTGGATATGGAAAAATGGGTTTGCAAAGTATGTATTATACTTTAAAATAAAGTATTTATATACAAAGTATGATTCTTGATGATTGGATACTAAAATGGGTGAGTTTTATATATAAAATGATAGCTAAAATAAGGTAAATCATCATAAAAAAAATGATAGCTAAAATAAGGTAAATCATCATAAGCTAAAATAAGGTAAGTCATGTTTTGGACAGAAGTAAACCTTGTTTAATAAAGGAAAAAACTTATATTTTAAGTGTGTAAGTATCTTATGTGAAGTATATGCGTGGTGTTAACACATTTTGCTTATAAAGTCTATAAATCGACATTTTTCAAAATTAAAAATAATGTTTGTTGAAACTATTTCAAAACATTAAGTTAAATCATATTTTAAATATAAATATCTATTTGAAATTATATATTAAGGTTATGGTGTTTAAGTATGATCTTATGTGGTTTTCATCACGAAGGATAACGCGAAAACGTTAAACATTATCATGTATGGTAATTTTTTAACTAAACTTATGTATTAGTATTTTGAAGATTGAATTTTGATTATCTAAATATATTTTGATATAAAAGTGCTTACGTGATAAACTGATAAAATTTGGTTAGTAAAAGTTAGTTGTTTCGCCTATAAACGCAAAAACGGTGATATTTGAAAATAGACATAAAAAACGTTATGTTGACAAGTTTTGAACATAGTATGTATAATTTTTCTAAGGGTTTAAGACTTAAATTCGAAATTTTATATATATATATATATATATATATATATATAGGGGTAGGTTAACGTACAAATGTCCTTATCGTACAATACGTACGCTACAATCTCAGCCGTCCGATCATCTTCCCGCACTGAATTCGCATGTTGTTTTTTTGTAACAATTTCGCATGTTGGTTTTTTAACATGCGAATTCATCAAAATTACCACATGCGAAATTGTTACAAAAAAAACAGCATGCTATTTCATCAAAATTATCACATGCGATTTTATTTTATAACATGCGAATTCACTATATTGTACGTAATGTACGTTAAGGAATATTGTACAATACTCTTCGCCTATATATATATATATATATATGTATGTATGTAAAACCCGAGAGGCTCTTTCAATAATATCAACAGTAACTTGTGTAAGTGCGGAAACCAAACACAAGCGGATTCAAGAAAACTAAATAGTAATATAAACAAAATAATCAAACCAAATCACTTTCTTGCATTCACCTTTGAACCGATGACTGATACAAGACAAGCACAAGATCTCGAGTGGTCTCCAACCTTCAACAACCTGATCAACCCTCTAAACACAATGAGGGTTTGCTTATATACTACCTAAGATGGACCGAGACCACCCTAAGCCCACTCGAGATCACCCAAAATCCATTACATACATGTGACCCAAAATAACTAGTTAAACATTACAAGACCAACCCTAAACTTGAGTATTTCTCTATGCATAAACCTCAAGGTTCCGACAATCTCCCCCTAGGTTTATGCATGGATATACTTGAAACTTCAACTATCACGATCACCACCCAAACGATCTTTGAGCCCACCAAATCCTTTTGTGCGAATATGAATGGCTGAAGCAGCAGCGCTTGTCCATGCTTTTGCAATATCTTCATATTTTTCAGTAGCTCTAATTTGATTACGAGCTAACACTTCCAGATCTTCATAAGCAAGATTCAGCAAATCAACTTGATCCACCAAGCGAAAATTCACATCATCATCACAAACAATCACTGCCTGCCCTAAACGCTCATCATAAGCCCAAAAATGTAAGGACTTCAAAGCACCGTTTGGAATCTTCCTCACTAATGGAATCGTCTTCTCCTTGTCAGTTGTTGGCCAGTGCACGATCTTCATTCGCTTGTTTGTGTAAGGATCTCGAATGCCTTTAGCTGGTTTAACAATAGATTCTGCAGTGTGCATCGAAGGAAAGTTACGAAGAACTTCCCTCTGAAGTCGTTCAAAGAATAAATATCCACGACCTCCAGGTCGATCATCCATATATGGTGACTTAGACAAATTTATCAAATCAACTCTTGTGAAAGTTTGAAACTGAGCTGGATTTTTGTACCACTCAACAGGTCCAACCTTTCTCTTTATCCACCATCTTCGACGATCATGATCAAAACCCCAACTAACCACACCAGATCTATTTCCAACTTTATCATAGAGAGTTTCACCAACATCCATTAAATGATGAGTTGCTTGAGCATCATCATCATCTGGATTAAGATTCTTGTTCTTCAGAATTACAAACTCCCTTTTCTCCTTGATTCTTTCAGCCTTTTCTTTATCTGCAACGGGATCAGTAACTTTTTTAAAGTATTGTTCCATAGCAGCACTTCTCTTAGCATCATCCTTTTCAAAGGCTTTTCTTCTGTTTTCTACGTCAGTAGGATCAGAAAACTCTTGTCCAAACTTCTTCTCCAGCTTTCCACGTAAATCATAAACCATATTAAACAGCAAGCTGACGTCTCCTTGAAGCTGTTCAATTTGTTGATTCTTTTGCACTATAGTATCTTCAAGTTGGATAATCTTGGCGTCTTTATGAATTGAATCTTGCTCAACCACAATTAGCCGTTTCTTCATTTCTCTCATACTAATAAATTCATCATCATCGCTTGAATCATCATCAAACGGCATCCTCAACGGCTCTTCAGGTCTCTTACCACTTGAACTGCTAGGCACATCAAGAACAACTCTAGAAGGACCTGCAGATTCAGAAATACCAAGTGGCATTGTCTCAATGACAGAATCAGTATCAACGTTTGTAACTTGAACATCAGCAGTGGTGGTCTCCGGATCATTTCTTTGAGTGTCAGTGTTAAACTCAAAGATATCTTCAGTAGTGGTGGTGGTATCAGTGACACTTTTCTCAAAATCGAAGTCATACAACCCATCATCATCTTCAGCAATATTCACAGATTGATCTCTGTTTTGTTCAACATACATTCCGAGTCGAGGATCCCTCCTTTTCCGATTCAAGGGCAATGAATCAGGATCCTTTGGATTTTCACTAGGCTCTTCATTGGATACTGTAAGATTGGAAGGAGGATTTCCCATCTTATCAGTCACAGACTTTAACAACAAAGCTAAACTCTCAGCAGTAATCACAGACGGAACAGTAGAAACAACAACATCAGCTTCTTTTTCAGGAGGAAGCTCTTCATCATCTCCTGAATCACACATAATCTCTATGCCCTCATCGTCAGAATTGATTGTTAAAATCTCTGTCTCAGGCTCATTATCAACAGCACCCTGAACATCATGCTCTTCAGGAACCATTGCATTTACTGGAACTGGTTGTATTATTACTGGATCAGCAGCTACATCTTCAGTCTCTGCAAACTGACCAAATTTCTCTAATGGAATACGTCCTTCAAACTTCTTCTCAGTGCCTTTCTTGGACGTAAGGGCACCAAAACAGGCTGGTCCCATGGGTTTCAGCTCCAAAGTATCACCGGATCGCTCCAAATTAGAATAGCGAGCATTTAAGATCATCTGCAAAAATCTTGGATACATAATAAATTTATCTTTTCGAATCCCAGTAACATTTTTCTTCATTCCTTCAAAGATATACTTCGAGTAATTGAATGGCTTATTCGTAATAAGTGCAACAAAAGCAGCAGTTTGTGTAATGTTAAGTTGATCAGTTCCCCCTCGATTTTCTGTCATACACAAGATAAACACGTGTGCCAGCAAACGCCAATATGGGTGCAAGAACTTCTTTACGAGTGAGGGATATTTTCCTTCGTAGCTCAAACGAGGCAAAATAGGCTCTACAGTACCACTTGGAAGTTCAATCGGATCAGATTCATTATCACCAAACTGTAGAACTTCTCTTATCATTTGCTCAGTAATACCAATCTTCTTCTTTTGAATCTCAGCTTCTATCATCCCCTTTCCATCAGCTCCTTATGCTTCAAATCTTGCTGTCTTACAAAAATCTTGAACAAGACCTTCATAGACAACTGGATTATCTCTCAGTGCATGAACAAGTCGGCAGCTATTCAACCCTTTAATCAGCGATGTATATAATCTCTTGTGCGTCTCTGGAGGAGCAGCTAAGTATCCAGCTTGATTATGCGTAGAAATAAACTTTAAATCCATATCTACACACAACAGAAACATTAAGCACATAAGAAATTTTTAACTTGACAAAATTCATCAATAAGACCAAACATATTCAAAGTTAACACAACTGGTCAACAGTCAAAAAGGTCAGTCATTGGTCAACAACTCAGTTTGCAAAAGTCAGCATAGACCATAAGATTTCGAGTCGAGACCGTGAGGTTTCGAGTCGAGACCTTAGTCGAGACAGGAAAGATCACTCGAAACCCTTATGTTTTTGACTCGAGACCAATATAGCATTGACTCGAGACCTCAGTCGAGACTGATGAGGTTGCGACTCGCAAACACAGATCTCGAGTCCCTAAGGTAAGTCCTTCAATCTGAGTCGAGACCTCCCAAACACCTTTTGATCTGTTACAACTTGGATCAAAATCCAAAAACATTTTCAAAATTCTCTGAAAACCAAAACATATCCAATTTTAGGGTTCATGAGTATCTTCAAATATTCATATGATGTTCAAACATTCTTCATTAAATCTTCAAGAGAACCTGCAAAACTTCAACTTAATCATCATTAAATTCATCAAACTACCTTCAATCAGATTCAAAACAGCAAATCGAGACCGGAGTAACGTCGGAAAAATAAAGGAAATCGCCGGAGAGTGAGAGAGAGTTTTGAGAGTAACAATGATTGATTTCGAGTGCACAGTGAGGTCTCGAGTCGAGATCCCCTTAGATATTCTAAATCTGTGGGCCGGGCCTTTAACAGGTTGGGCCGAGACCACAGTCTTGATTCGAGACCACAACTCAGTTTGAACATTGGATTTATTAAATAAATATATTTTCAATTATTTTAGCAATCCAATTAAAAATCAACATTTTCTTATACAACCCTTCAACTTCCTGAGCATGTTTTTATGAAACCAAAACCTACAAACATAAAAATAAATAATATCGAAATATTATTTACAAAAAGAATAAAAATAAGGAAATATCATAATTGCTCAGGGATCAAATCACAGGTTTCGGGCTTGACCACACTTATCAACACTGATCTACTACTGAATGATCTAGACGATTGCCAGTATATTTGTCCTCCTAAACTCATCTCCCTAGACCTTTTCCATATAACTGCCTGTGACAAATTTTATCATGTTTTAATTTCTTAACAATGAACACCCAATCAAATACTAATCAAATCCCGGAGATATAAACAGCACACTCTATCATGCAAGTAGCTTCCCTACCACATATTTCACAAGTCCAATCCAGATCTCTGAAATCTTAACTAGGAATAGATTGAGAAGAGAACAGAATAGATCTTAAGCAGGGATGGTATAATATACAAATCAAATGAGTTTTTCTCAGTTTGATATAGGTTTCTTGGGTTTCTTTTGGGCACTTGAGGGCCTCTTTCGGGTGTTTAATTGATCTACAGCCCGACAATGTACAGCTAGGTCAGCATGTATCTGGATGCAGCAGAAGCTGACGTTGCCTAGCACCTCCAGGTCAGCATATATCTGGATGCAGCAGAGGAGATACACGACTTTTTCAGAGAAGATTTCAGAGTCAGACCAAAATTGTGTGTATCGGGACAATATACAGACATTCAAATAGAAATGAGCTAATTCCAAGTGATTTTCTTTTCTGAGGTCATGTACTAATTTAGTTCTGAACAGAAACAGCCAATGTTTCCAGTCTTTAAGGATAGAGCCTACCAACACATCATACTAGAGTCAAACTATTTCGATACTGGTCTTACATGAGTCAGCCCTCGACCATAATGTGAAAATTCATTTCGTTTCCCAGTCATGCAATGTTTTTTTTTTTTTTATTTCTCCCCCTAAATTTGTGCATAAATAAAAACTACCTAAGAATAGAAAACTTTATGAACAAATTTACTTAAAAAACAAACAACCATGCTCAGTCAGTATACCGGATCATTTTCAGAAAATCAACAAGCACTTTGAATTTTGAGCTGCTGACAGGTTTTGTAAACAAATCGGCAGCATTTGCATCTGTATCGATTTGCTCCAGTTTAATAAGACCTCTGTCAAAACAATCTCTAATGAAATGAACTTTTATGTCAATGTGCTTGGTTTTGGAGTGAAAAACAAGATTTTTAACAATTTGTATTGCAGCATCATTATTGCAGTAAATAGTAGTATTGAGATAAGTCAAACCGTAGTCCTGCAATTGATGTTGCATCCACACCACTTGATAGCAAGATGCAGAGGCGGCAACGTACTCAGCTTCAGCTGTGGAAATCGCCACCGTTTGTTGTTTCTTGCATTGCCAAGAAATGAGCCTGTCACCCAGAAATTGACATCCAGCTGATGTAGATTTCCTGTCACTATCAGTGCCTCCAAAGTTGCTATCAGAAAACGCAAACAGATCAAAATTGGAATCCTTCGGATACCACAGACCAAACCGAGGTTGACCTTTAAGGTACCGAAAGATTCGTTTAACAGCAGTAAGATGAGAAGTTTTAGGATTAGCCTGATATCTCGCGTAGTTGCAGACAGCAAACATGATGTCTGGACGGCTCGCTGTCAGATACATCAACGACCCGATCATAGACCTATAAAGACGTTGATCAACAGGGGATCCTTCTTCATCTTCAGTCAATAACGGTCTCTCTACCATTGGTGTTTCAGCCGATTTTGCATCTGCAAGCTTAAATTTCGCTAGCACATCATCCACATACTTCCCTTGATGAATGAGAATGCCTTGAGAATTTTGTTTGACTTGTAAACCCAAAAACAATGTCATTTCTCCGAGAGCACTCATCTCAAACTTCTTTTTCATAACTCTCTCAAACTCCTTGCAAAGCTCCTCACTTGTAGATCCGAAGATAATATCATCGACATAAATTTGAACCAAGATCTGATCCTTGCCCACTTTCTTGATAAACAAAGTCTGGTCTATCGTGCCACGTGTGTACCCATGAGCCAGAAGATGCTCAGTTAGAGTAGCATACCAAGCTCGTGGTGCTTGGTGCAATCCATACAATGCCTTGTCGAGCTTGTAGGCATATTCTGGATGATCTGGATGAACAAAACCCGGTGGCTGCTCAACAAAGATTTCTTCCTTCACATCTCCATATAGAAACGCTGTCTTGACGTCCATCTGATATACAGTGAACCCCATATATGACGCGTAGGCTAAGAAGATCCGGATGGCTTCAAGTTGGGCAACCGGAGCATATACTTCATCATAATCCAGACCCTCTATTTGTCTAAAACCTTGGACCACCAATCGTGCTTTATTTCGAACAATAACCCCTGCAGAATCTTGCTTGTTTCTGAACACCCATCTAGTTCCAAGTTTGCGCTTTCCCTTTGGTAGCTCAACAAGTTTCCATACTCCAAGCTTCTCAAACTGGTTCAGCTCTTCATGCATAGCATCTACCCAGCCTGGTTCCTGCAAAGCTATATCAACAGTTTTAGGTTCTATTTGTGAGATATAGCAAGAGTATAAACATGTATTTATGGTCCCTGATTGGCTCCTGGTTAAAACTCCTGCATTTACAGGACCAATCACATTCCCTATAGGGTGATTTCATTGGACACTTGTAGGAATTGCCATGTCAGGTACGGTCTCGTTTTCAGTAGAAGGATTTTGATTATCATCAATGGTGTCGCTAGTCTCCCCCTCATTAGGTGCTACAGTATGGTGAACTAAAGGAGTTGTAACTACGCAGTCTTCAGGAATGGATTCAGGAAATAGTGCAGATCCTGAACCATTAGAAGTAGCACCGCTTGATGAAACACTTTCAGGGGATTGATGGGACGTTTGTCGAGGCGTTGGGTGCTGAGTGAAAACCATTCCTGGTGGGTCAATGGTATGATTTCTTGAACTCCCTTCAGCCTGTTCTTCTTCTTCAGTATCACCAAAGGACAGCGGTTGTTTGGGAGTAGACACACCTGCATCTGTAGGGACACTTGACAAAATGTTAAATGATTTAAATAATTCAGCATAATCATATAACCAATCTGGTCCAACTCTAGCGTCCGTAGTGTTTTCTTCGAGCCATTCAATGTTGCACGACTCGACGACCTTTTTAGTTACTTTGTTGTATACTCTATAGGCTGAACCTTTAGCGTATCCAACAAAGAAACACTCGTCCCCTTTGACTTCAAACTTTCCATTAGTGTCCATAAGTAGTAACACACATGGACAACCAAAGATGCGAAAGTGTGAAACCGAAGGTTTACGTCCTTCCAGAATCTCATAAGGAGTTTTCATATGTCGTTTGTTTACTAAAGCATGATTCTGGACGTAACAAGCCGTGCTAACAGCTTCAGCCCAGAAGAAACTAGGAAGCTTTGAATTGGCCAGCATAGTACGCGCAGCCTCTATAAGAGTACGATTTCGTCTTTCAGCCCCTCCATTTTGTTGTGGAGTCCGTGGTGCACTGTAGTGTTGATCAATTCCCTTCTCAGTGCAGAATGTATCCATGGTGACATTCTTGAATTCTGTCCCATTGTCTGATTGAATAGCCTTCACTTTCGTACTGGCTTGATTTTCCACCAGAGTAATGAATTGTTTGATCAAACCCGCAGCCTCATTCTTGTGACTTAGAAAGTACACCCAGGTGTAGCGTGAGTAATCATCGACTATCACGAGACAATAAGCCTTCTTGCCAATACTTAACACATTCACCGGACCAAAGAGATCCATGTGAAGTAATTCAAGCACATCTTTGGTTGAGGGTGTAGGCTTGGATTTATGAGGCTTTCGATGTGCTTTTCCCTTTGCACAAGCAACACACTTTTCTACAAACATAAAGTCTTTGATTGGTAGATCACGGACCAGTTGACCTTTGGCAAGTCGATTCAAGTTCTTCATATTCACATGTCCAAGGCGACAATGCCACAATAAACCATCATGTTCTGAAATCTTCGAAAATAGACAAGTAACTTCTTCACACGGCTTCTTGTTCATATCAATGACATAAGCATTTCCCCGTCTCTCGGCTGTCATTAAAAACCAATCTTCAGGAATGACAATCCCTAGCTTCAATACGTAGCATCCTTTCTTTGTAAAATGAACTGAATTTCCTCGATCACAAATTTGTGAAATGCTCAACAAATTGTGTTTTAGTTCTAGGACATAATTCACATTTTCGAAGCTTAAAACGCCGTTTTTCACTGTTCCTTTCAACGTGATTCTTCCCGATTCTCCTCCCGCAAAAGAGACATATCCACCGTCAAATTCTTTTACATTGACCAGTTGAGACAAGTCTCCCGTCATATGCCTGGAACAGCCACTATCCATGTACCAGAGGCGCACGGTAGTCCTCCACAGCTGTTCCTGCACGATTAGCGGGATCAGTTAGATTTAGGAACCCAGCCCATAGTGGATCTGGGTTTTCCTTATGCATCGATGTAAGTCACTCTCTGCCACACTAAATTTTCTTTATTTAAAAATTTCGAAGGATTTTCAATGGCAGAATTTTGATGAGATGTATGAGACGAATTGGATTGCATAGCCTTAGCTTTAGGTTTCCAATGCTTATTTGACCATTGAGAATTGTAGTTACCAAACACTTTATACTGATTTCTTCGAAAATCATTTTGTTGATTTTGATTTTTACGTTTGGCTGCATTCCAATCTTGATCAGAAGGCTTAGCCTTACGATAGTTATTCTTCATTGTCTTAGCCTTTTCAGACGTCACTGACTCTGAACAACGATATCGATTTGGCTTAACTTTCTGATTTTGCGCATATTTATTTTTATACTGCACACTTGGGAGGTGAACACAGTTTCTGGCGATGTGTCCAGCAACTCCACAATTGAAACATGTTTGTCGTTTCAATGTGTGGAAGTTTTGACGCTTCATAGCAGATGTGTATCTGTTGGGTTTAAGAAAATAAGCTTGCTTGATTTTTCTTGCTTGTTTAACTTGTGCCTTTTCTGAGCATTTAGGTACCTGTTGATCAGAACTTGCACTGGCACAAGTATGAGATTCAGATGGAGTAGATTTATCTTTGTTTATAATTTTATCAGAACCATTTTGAAAAGATGTTTCCGATTCTGTTTTAATTTTCTCTTCAGAAATATTTTCTTGCAATTTTTCATCTAAAACAACCACTTCTTCTTTTAGAAAATCAGATTCAGTTTTAATCTCGGAAGATGTTGAAACTTCATCAACACATATTTCATCAACATATGTATCATCTGAGTTTGATAATGGTTCCTTTTCAACCTCGGTTTCCAATGGGGTCCCACTAGGTTCAACATTAGGGACGTCCACTGAGACCGATTCAGAAGAAGAATCAGAACATTGTTGATTTTCTTGAGAAGAAGTTTCAGTGGTTTCACTAAATGTGTCCTGAGGGACCTCACCTGTCACACTGTCATCAGCTGAAGAGTTAGAAACATTAGAATCACAATTTTCAGCTACTGAAAAACATCCATCATCACACACATTATTCAAAGTTTCATCACAAGCATTCACAGTTTTGCTCAAAACATCAGGCCCAAAAGAAGACGAAACATAACTATGAAACGAGTTCAAAAACGATTGACCAAACACACAACCAAAATCAGTTTTATCAAAAGTAGATTCAGAAAAATCAAAATTTAAAAGTTGTTCATTCCCAAACATATCTCCACACCTCACTTCAGGTATTTCATCTGCACATGATGAAGAAACGTTAGGATCAATTGTACCCTTGGACACAAAACAAACTGGTTGAACCACCTGTTTTTCAACAGGTCTGCCATTAAATGATGACTTATTGTTTTTGGGACCATAAGTCATTTTACTTTCATTCATCATCTCCTCCTCAGTCATAGGTAAGTAAGTATAATTGTCATTATAAGGAGGAGGAGCCTGATTAAAACCCAATCCCAGCCCTTTCTTTTTCTTATATGCAAGCTGTTGATCACACAAATTCTTAACTAGTTTACTGGAAGAATCAAATTTCTTAATATTGAGTTCATTTATTTGATATCTATCTCTGATATCCTCCAGTTCTTTAGTCACAGTGCATAATTTCTCCTGAACATATAAGAGTTGGGTTGCTTTTACACTAACATCATCTTTGAGTTGGATGATGTCTTTTCGCTGAGCTTCAATTTTTTCTTTAAAAAGTTTTTTATTATTAGCTAAAGTGAAAATTTTCCTTTTAATGTCATTATAATCTTCGATTAGCTCAGCATTGTGTATTCTATAGGCTTCAACTCGTTCTCTACATTCAGGAGTACAGAAAATAGAAAGTACCTCTTCTTTGGTGAGACCTTTGACTGGAGCTGAAAGAATCTGGGTCATGAGAGCAAGGTTTTCAGCTGAAGTCTCATCCTCAGGTGCAGAAACTTGATCATTTGAGGTCATGAAAGCAATGTTGTTTGAATCAGCTTGATTTTCTGGAGCTGAGATGTTCAGTCGCTCAATTTCCGAATTCCAATCAAAGTTGATATTAGGCTGAACCACCAAGGCTTGAGCTAATCCCAGGGGTTGAGGACTTCCACCACCAGCAGCATCAGCAGATATACTCGATGTGGTCACAAGGGCTCTCTCTCGATTAGGTGAAACAGGTTGAACTGGAGTTTGTTCTCTATTGACCTTAGGCTTGGTACAGTTTCTCGCCAAATGCCCTGGTTCATGACAATTGTAGAAACGTAACTCAAATGGCATTTTTGTGGGTCCAGAAAAGGTAAGACCTTCCCATTTGTTTCTCCCGGTTTTTCTCACGAAATTTTTGGCTCTAAATGCTCCCATAGCCATCTACCAGGTTATATCCATTTCTTCTACATCTTCAGGATGAATTTGATCTAAGTCATCCATAGAGAACTTTGGAGGATCAAATTTACCTGCAGTGAAAGCATTTAAGCAATTTATGACAGAAGCAGCTATATCAAGATTTTCTTTGGACTGTTGCGAGAAGAAAGCAATCATCACGTTTTTCGCAGTGGGAGTTAACGATGCAGCAGCAGTAGCATTAGCAGTAGGTGGTGCAGCAGCAACAGGTGCAAGAGTTCCAGAGTAGTAAGCATTTGATGAGGTAGGAGCAGCTTTAGCAGAAGCAGAGTTGCTGAACATTTGAAAACCAGTGTGAGACACTAGAGCAGTGTTATTGCTGGATGCAGAAGGTGTTGCAGTGAATCCAGCGGCCAACATGCTATTCTTGTAATTTGTTTCTCTCTGTTTATCGTCTAGCTCGCATGCTTTAATGTGAGAGATCATTTCAGATAAACTACACCTTGCAAGATCCTTGGTTTTCTTGATCATTGTGACGTGATGATCCCAACTTTTAGGTAGAGCATTTAGAAGCTGTCTATTAGTTGAAGCATTTGACATGTGCATTTCCTCCATCTGCATTTTAGTAACCAACTTAACGAATCTCTGAATTTGATTATCGACAGTCTCTCCATATATATGGTTAAAATTGTTGAAATTTTGGCTCAGCAGATTTCTACGACTCTCTTTCATATCTTCATTACCTTCATAGACATCTATTAATGATTCCCACAATTCCTTAGCAGATTTGCAAGTGCGAAAACCAATAGCAATGTCTGGTCCCAAAGCCATGGTCAGGTAAGAAAATGCCATATCATCTTCCTCAACAATTTTAAAGTCTTCTTCAGTATACTTATCAAGAGGCTTTTTCACTTTCACACCAGCATCAGTAGAACTCTCCACCATAATTTCTCTTGGGCCTCTCAAAATACTTCGCCAAATTTTTGCATCTTTGACCTTAACATGTTTTTCGAAACGCCACTTCCACCCAGGGAAGTCATTTCCATCTAACAGCCTGGGAACACGAGTGGTGGTTCCAATGATAGAATCCAGTTCTTGATGCTTAGACATAGCTGCCAGGTCAACACTTTGATTACTTGAAGTCATGGTTACTCGATTACTTAATTAATTTACTGGTTAATTAATTATTTAAGTCCAATAGTCCAAGAGTCCAAAGTTCAAAAGCTGAAAGACGTTGTAAACGTCGTTGCGAATCGAGACGAGGAATCGAGACTGAGTTTGCAAGTGTATTCAATCTTGAATCAAGACAGGTGTAGCGAGTCGAGATTAGGTCCTGAGTCGAGACAGGTGTTGCGAGTCGAGATCAGAAACAACCAAAACTTGAAGCCAGTCGAGACAAACGGTTTCGAGTTAAAATTGATAACTCGAGACCACTGCAGTTGCGAGTCGAGACGAGAACGAGATTTCAATCGAGACGAAAGAATTGAGCACTCGAGACTGATGATCTTGAGTCGAGACTAACTGATTTCGAATCGAGACCCTGCAAAACAGATTTGTGAGATAAAAGTAACTGTGATCCCTGACTTTCAGCAGCTTCCAAAAATTCAAAGATATGAGATCTTTGAATCTTTATCCTCAACAAACTTCCGATAATTCAGCAAACACCTTTGTCAACGAATCACAAACCAAAATCAGCAACTTTAATCAAGATTTGCGAAGAACAGTTTGAACCTGAACACACTAATAATACTGAAATTCTGTGAAACACACTAGCAAACAAGATCAGTAACAAGTAATGCCTTCTTGAATCCAATGATATCAAAACCGAACCAAGACTTGGTTTCTTGGCTCTGATACCAATTGTAAAACCCGAGAGGATCTTTCAATGATATCAACAATAACCTGTGTAAGTGCGGAAACCAAACACGAGCGGATTCAAGAAAACTAAATAGTAATATAAACAAAATAATCAAACCAAATCACTTTCTTGCATTCACCTTTGAACCGATGACTGATACAAGACAAGCACAAGATCTCAAGTGGTCTCCAACCTTCAACAACCTGATCAACCCTCTAAACACAATGAGGGTTTGCTTATATACTACCTAAGATGGACCGAGACCACCCTAAGCCCACTCGAGATCACCCAAAATCCATTACATACATGTGACCCAAAATAACTAGTTAAACATTACAAGACCAACCCTAAACTTGAGTATTTCTCTATGCATAAACCTCAAGGTTCCAACAATATATATGTATTATATTTTATATTATTGTATTTATTAATAATTAGAATATGTTTTTAAAATAATTATTATAAAGTTATGCTAAAAATGGATTTTTCATGAAATGTATGTACTAAATGTATTTTCATCATCATATGATAAGTTATATAAAAAGTTGTGATATTTGACATAAATATTCATGTGAATGTGAATTTTTGATACTTGATGATATTACATGTGAAATTGTGCTAAGTCTTGCGTTAGACAATTATTTGGAGTTTATATGGATAAGTATATATGTGCATAGGGAAAGTTCATTAGAGAACACTAAAAAAGTGGGGAACAGCAGGGAACCGACTCAAACGAACTCCGATTGGACTCATTCCAGCGGCGTTGGAACCGGCTCGTCGAACCCTAACTAAGATCTCTTAACCCTAAACCCTAAATCCTAAACTATAAACCCTAAAGCTAAAAAATAAGGCTAAACCGTAAAATCTAATCTATAAACCCTAAAAGCTAAACCCTAAAGGCTAAACCTAAAGCTAAACCCTAAAGCTAAACCATAAACCCTAATGTTAAACCCTAAAGCTAAACCCTAAAAGCCAAACCCTAATATATTTAGGGTTTAGGGTTAAGAGATCCTAGTTACGGTTTGACGAGCCGGTGCCAACGCCACTGGAATGAGTCCAATCGGAGTTCGTTTGAGTCGGTTCCCCACTTTTTTAGTGTTCCCCAATGAGCCTCACACTATGTGCATATACTATTTTGCATTTGAGTTGTTTTAAATTGGAATATACATGTGCTAGATGATTATTTAAAAAGTATGTTTTGTCACTTATAAGAATATGGGCTTAACCAAGATTGAGGTCACCAATGGGTCCTTCGGGTAAAATGTTTTCGGAAAGTAAAACATTTGTTTGAGATTAAATGTTTACGGAAAGTAAAACATTTGTTTGCATATTCTAAGTTGGATGAACAACTTATGTGTTAAAGTAGTAGTATGATCGTTAAAGTGTTCCTAGCTTGTGTTTAGCGCACGGGTATATTAGTCTTATTCTATGGGCTTTGGAATAAATTTCTAGTATTTAACACTCCCAAAGGTTAGTTTTCATGACCCCATTTAATTACGTTTTAGGGAAAAACACATCTCTTTTAAATATTTACATGAATAATGGACAACGAATAAGTGTGAAATATGTAGACCGTGAGTAATGTTAACGAAATACCCCAAACGAAGGGTTTTATCCGTGGAAATTTCTCCACCGCCATAATCATTAGCCTTGGAGGGTGAAAGATAAATTGATAGATCTGTTGGGTTTGACCACTCTGGTCGGAAAAAGACAGGAAAATATATTTCTAGAATCTTATACGGGATAGTAATGTCATGCGTTGATTATGGGCTTATGGTTGGTAACGTATGTCATATTCCTTGCAAGCTTACGATGTCAGATGTTGTCTGCAATATTATTATGTCTAATGAATTTTAGGGAAAATCGTGAAATTAGATTTTTGCTTCGAAGTTTTTTTTTTTGAACGGCAAACACACTTTATATATATATAAAGAGCCAGCAAGAAGCTGAAATACAAACAGGAAAACAGAGAAAACAACAACGAACACATATTACAGCAGCTCAACAATGTCAAAATCCAGCCATTTATCCCACCTATGCGCCTTAAGCTTTGACCGGTTGCACAGCCAGATGAAGGCCTCTTCTTTGATCAGATTCACAGACTTGTTAACCGGAATAAAGATGTCTTCGAAAGCCTTTAAGTTCCTATCTCTCCAGATTCTCCAAACAGTGACGATGGCTATCAAGTAGACAATCTTTTTCCATGATTTTCCACCCGGGCTGCTCTTGATATGCGAGAGGAGGCCTTTGAGATCCGAGACCTCCGAAGGAAAACCGATACGGACCCAAACCAAAATATTCCACCAAATGCACCTAGACCACAAACAGTTTACAAAAATATGGTTGGGGTCCTCATCTTCAATCCCACAACGAGGGCAACGACAATCCTCGAGCGAAACACCCCTGTGCAAAAGGCCCACTTTAGAGGTGACTTTGCCGATAAGCGCCCTCCACATCAGGTAATTTGCTTTGGCCGAAGCCCAGTTGTTCCATTCATAGACAACATTGTTGTTAATATCGTCCACCCCAACCTGTTCGATATCAAGGCGAACCTGCTTTACCGAAAAAGAGCCGTTAGGGTCTGTCCTCCATTTCCAGCTCCGACCATTTGCCACAAGATTATCCTTAAGGTTTATTCCAATCTTATACAAAGTCTTTTCCACTGAACCTACATCTTTCCATATACCTGGCAGCGAATTTTTTAAAGGGATGATTGGGGACTGACTATTTGATTCATTGCCTTTATGAATGGCTGCAACAACCTCTGCCCACAGATGATTCGGGTTCGACTTGAAACGCCACCACCATTTTGCTAACATGGCGTGGTTGAACCCTTGTATGCCACCAATCCCCATGCCACCAGTTTTTTTGGATCTGAGCAAAAGCTGCCATTTCACCCAACGAATCTTATGACCCGATAAAGATTTGCCCCAAAGGAAATCCCTCCTAATCTTTTCGAGTTTGCTTATGATACATTTTGGGGCGGCGAACAAGGATAGAACATAGGACGGGAGGCTACCGAGGACCGACTTGACAAGAGTCATCCTACCCGCGAAAGAGAGGTATCTTGCTTTCAACTTCGATAATTTAGCGGCGAATTTTTCTAACACCGGCTTCCAATAAATGGCCCTTTTCATATTAACCCCAATCGGGATTCCCAAATGCGTGAAAGGAATCGAGCCAACTTCACAATTGATGATATGGGCTAACCGACACACCTCCTGATCTTCCACTCCAAAACCAAACAAAGAACTTTTCCGACGGTTTATCTTTAGACCCGAAATCAAACTGATCCATCGAAGGAGGCGGTTTAAGAAAATCACATTTTGCTCCGACCATGAACCAATAAAGAGGATATCATCTGCGTAGCTAAGATGCGTTAGCAACGGACCTTCATTCGGAAGCTGGCATCCGGAAAAAAAGGCCTAAGTCGGTCGCCCTCCTCATGAGCATACTAATAACTTCCATGGCCAAAATAAACAGGAAAGGTGAGAGCGGGTCCCCCTGTCTAAACCCTCTTTTATACTTAAACTCTTTGGTAGGCGAACCATTTACAAGAACCGACCCCATTCCCGAGGAAAGACAACCCCTTATCTAATCTATCCATTTCTTTGGGAAAGCCATTTTATCCATAAGCCTGAATAGGAATTTCCAGCTGATCGTGTCGTACGCCTTTTCGAAGTCGACCTTGAAGATTAGCAGTTTTGTTTTTGATTTTTTCGCCCACGCCACGGTTTCACTCACAATCAAGTGGCTGTCTAGAATGTTTCTTCCACTAAGAAAAGCCGACTGGTTTGGGGAGATAACCTCGTTTATAACAGACTTTAGTCTATTAGCCAGAACCTTCGCAATAACCTTATATATTGAGCCGACAAGGAAAATCGGGCGAAAATTTGAAAGCTCTGTAGGGTCTTTTGATTTGGGGATAAGGGCTACGAAAGAGGAGTTCACACCATTACCGATAAGCCCAGATTGGTGAAACTCCTCCAGCATACCCAACACCAAATGCTTCACTTTTTCCCAATAAACTTAGAAAAACGTCATCGAAAAACCGTCCGGCCCCGGGGCTTTCCCTCCTTCACAACGTTTCACAGCCAAGTACACTTCCGATTCCGAGAACCTTTCACAAAGGAAGCTGCCATTAAGGTCCGAGACGCAAGGCAAATCAAAGTTTGAGAAGTCCGGTCTTCGTCTAATGGGTTCCGCGAACTGTTTCTTAAACCAGAGCCTGATTTCTTCTTTCAGCTCCTCTGGGTCCGAAACCTCCCTACCTTGAAATTTTAGGCCGTTGATTCTATTTCTCGCAGTGTTAACCGCCACCATTTTGTGAAAAAAAGCACTATTCTCATCGCCATACTTTAGCCACTTTACCCGAGCTTTTTGTTGAAAATCCTTAGCTTGGTTAAGGATCATTTTTTCTGCCTTTACACGAAGATCGAGTCTGGTATTTTTTTTCTTCATCAGATAGCTGCCCTTGGATAGCTTTTGCCTCAAGACAATCAATGTTATTCACCAGCTCATTGAGCTCATTATTTTCGGCTTTTTTAACTTCCTGTTTCCACTGTTTAATCCCCGCTTTTATCCGTTTTAGCGTATCAGCAAGCAACATTGAACAGCCGCCCCCAATCACAACACTCACTTCAGAGTCAATAATATCTACCAGTCTCTGCTCCCCAATCTAAGAGTTAAAGAACTTAAAAGGGATCGGGCCAAAGTCGGTGTTCGAACAAGACAAAGAAACAGGACAATGGTCCGAGAGCCCCCTATAAAGAACTTGCAATTTTGCCTGAGGCCAATAGCTCATAAATAAATCATTTACTAAGTACCTGTCAAGCTTGCTCATTTTAACATCCTTGTGGGCTGAAATGTACGTAAATTTTCCACCCGTCATCGAATACTCGAGGAGCCCAGACCTTGAAATAAAACAGTTAAACGTTTCGGCAGCTCTGTGATCAAAGCAAGAATTAACTCGCTCTTCCTCCGAACGCACCTCGTTGAAGTCTCCCAAAAGGACCCACAGACCATTATGAGACTCGATCAAAGCTGAAAGCTCCAACCACAGATCTCTTCTATGGGACGGATCATTTGGGGCATGGATGTTTAAGAAATTTGCTCTATCCCCCACCCCTGACAGGTAGCCGGAAAGAAGGAGGTACCTTTGGTGTTTCTCCACCTGGTCGACTGTAAAAAAAATCCGGGTTCCATAAGGACGCCAACCCCCCGGATCTGCCCACAGACTCCACAAATTCCGCTCTCACATTGGAATTGTCCCAGAAACGACGAACCTCGAACTCGGAGAGAAACTCCTGGTGAGTTTCCTAAATACCAATGAAATCCGCTCTTAAATTACCCTTTAACTTTCGGATCCAAGTTCCTTTTCGCGAATCAGCGACCCCATTTATGTTAATAGACATAAAATTCATTTGCAAAGGCTTGACTCCATTTCCCCAGATACGATTTTTCTTAAGTGATTTTGAAAACCACTCACCTCGATTCCCAACCGAGACCCTAGATCCATCGTGTTGGCAACTTCAGTCTTGAGATTAATATTACCTTGCTCTTCCTCCTGTATCTCTTGCTCATCCTCCTGTATCGTCTCCATAAGATTACTATCAGCCTCCGTTCTCAAAGTCTTATCCCCTGCCCTCAATTCCTCTTCTTCAAGCCTAAAGATGGCCTCAATATCAAAAGGATCAGAATTGCCCACGTCCTCCCCATCCTGATTAAGGTCAGGAATAATAAACTCCTGGGCCTGATCCATTTGGGCTTGAGTCTTTGTTTTGGGGGTTTGTTTGGGCCTTTTAGTTATATAGCTGGGCCTAAAGGACTCCTTAATAGATCTCCCACTAACTGGTTCTAACTCTGTCCCCACATTATTTCTAACCTCTGAATTGCAATCCAAAGGCGAATTATGTTCCCCATGCTGACCTAACTCCGGACCGTTAAACTCTTGTTCTCTCTCCTCATCAGCAATGTCAGGCGGCGCATCGAAAACCCCATCGGATCCACCTTTCTGCACGTTTGCCTTGGAACCAAGATACTCGACATCTTTTGGGTTTCCCATGCACGTAGGGGAAGAGCTATCGTCGCGACCATTTGAATCTGCATTGCCGGAGGCCGGAGTAAAATCAAATTCCGACGAGCGAACCGGGGAGCCCATATCTGACTCATCTGCAGCTAGAAAATCCGGGCACTTGAGAACAAACTCCGAAGAGAATCGTTGACCTGAATGAACCAGAATTGCCATACGTTCCTCCGCCATGTTACCACTGCAAGCCTCAGCCTCTGATTTTACTAGAAGATGACCACATCGTTCACCAATCTTGTTAAAAATATGTCAATCCCAGAGGGAGACCGGGACTCCCAAAACCTTAATCCATGCAACACGCTCGAAAAGGGGTGGGATCCCTTCCCAGACGTACAATCTTGAGAACCATTTCTCCCATTCGTTTACTTTGAGGCTTCGAAATTCTTCCGCTTCTTCTGGGCTCTTAAAGCAGAGCATTACCTTAAGGCCCCCCAGGTATCTTAACTCGAAGTTGCCTTCCATAATACCGGAAAGGAGCTCCTTTAGATTATTAAGAATTTCAATATCTTTTGCTTCCCCTATGAGCGACTTGAATTCCCAGTACTTCTTTGTCTCCACGTTCGAGGGGGGAAGGTTAATCACTCCAGTCTGGTTAATATTGCCACTCGATTTTACCACTGAAGCATAAGATTTATTTTTGTGATACTGAGCATTATACAGCTCCGGGACCCTGACATGATTTCCAACATGATTCACCTCTTGTAGTCTTGAGAACACGGAGGCCCTTTCCACCTTTGACTGCTCCACGATCTTCGACCCGTCTCTACTAAACTTTGCTAAGTTGACATCTATTATTGCCCCGTCAATCTTGACCTCTTTCAGCGAGCTAATCCACCTTGAAGGCTCCTTCACGTTCGAAAGTTTTACGAAGCCAAATTTGTTACCTGCTTTATCCTTTTTAAGGGGGACAAAGACGTCTTCAAGATTTTCCAGGTGTTGGAAGGCCCTCCACAGAGTAGACCTAGTGCAGGAATCTGGAAGGTTGGATATGAAAAACGAAGTGGCGTTGCGTAATCTGAGCTCCCGATCAACAAAACTCTTTTCCCGTTGAGCTTCCTTTCTGCTAATCACCGTGTGCCAAATATCCTCCTTATTATGCTTCTTATTCAAAACTGATCTTAAATCCTGCCTCCCAAAAAAACTCTTCCCTTTACCACGACCCATGAAAACCGACTACCGGAACCCGCCACAAACTAAACTTCACGGGACTACGTAAGGTTAATAGGATTCGTTGCGATCTAGCTAAACTATATCAAATAGCCGCGACCGAAAACAGACCTACTAAGCAAACATGAAACCCGGAAGCTAGAAAAGGCAACCAACACGAGCAAAACGGAAAAGGAAGAAAAAACGGAGGCTGTCCAAGAGGCGAATGGATTAGGGTGATAATCTAATTAGGATGAAAGGTTGAATCCAGATTCCTCCGAAGAGTAAATCGATAGAACCTCTAACCCTAATCGGAGTTATACCTTCGTCGTCGAGCACTCAAGCCACAGCAGAATTATGATCACAATCACTCGAGCTTCGAAGTTTTTAAAGGAAGTCTGGGAATAGATTTTCCTATTGAGTTTACAAGGAAGTTTCAAGAGGCAAACTTGCCTAAGTAATCTAAATGGAAGTTTCAAGACGTAAACTTGCCTAAGTATTTTAAAAAGAAAATTTTGGATTTAAATTAACCGTTTGATTAAACCTGTGAACTCACCAACCTTGTGTTGACACTTTTGAAGCGTATTTTTTTCGGGTACACAAACGGCTTCTGAATTGTGAAAATGTGTTTTACCAAACTGTGTTTAGACATGTGTTTTAGAAGTAGGACTAGTTGTTGTGTTTAGATCCACGTCATGGATCTTTAATTAAATACTTTTTAAGTTTGTATTTTGTGATAACTGTTATCCTTTAAAAAATTTATCTCCAAATGCTTTAAATTTCATGTTTACTAAAACGCTATTAGTTGTCGACCTTCATCACCATCACGATTGTGTTTTACTGTGATTTTTGACGTGTGACAGAAATTAGTATCAGAGCCAATGGTCATAGTGACTAGAAGTTTTTCTTTAAAAATTCTAGACTATAACTCAAAAAGTTTTTGGAATAAAACATTTTCAAACTAGCGAAGCCTATTTTGTCATAAACGTAACATGAAAATTTGTGTTTATATGTGATGCATAGAAAATTGCATGCATACGGTTTGATTAGTTTATATGTACCTATGTGTTAATTGTTATAAGTTATACATGCTTATATAGAATTAAGGTTATTTAGTACGGATACATTTTTTGTCACAGATGTCTAGTCCAAGTACTATAATAGAGATTCTCAGTACTGATAGCGAGACAAATTATTCACTTAGTGATTCTGAGTCTTCTTCGGATGAGTTGGAGTACTCACTCTCACCGATCATGACCTTGTTAGGACCCGCACTGATGTATTGCAAAATACATCTATTTATTGTGTACATTTTGTATATTTTTACTTAGTTTTTATTCAGTTTTTAGTTAGAATGTGATACTGTCACACCCTGAAATATCAGAGATTGCCGTGACTAGACCGGTATCTTCATTGTACAGCGGAAGCAAATAAGCTAAGACTTCTAGAAAATGAACGCCCACTAAGTACTCGAATCCCCAATGGTTCTCATATTCCAACCATGCCATAATTTGAAGAAGTGACCTGAGAAAGAAACATGCAAAAAATCAACATAAAGTTGAGCGAGTTCATAGTTTGTTTGAAAAAGATTTTAAACAAATCTTTTTGTTCACCGGCTTTAAAAGTTGTTGAGAAAATATAGTGAAGTCATTTTTCTCAGCATGTTATACGAAAACCATAAATCTAGCCCACGAGAGTCTTTGTAAGCAGGACCATCCCATCCTCGTACTTATACATAAGTGAAAAACGTTACCTAAGTTCGCAAATCCATGTATTTATGAGTTTTCATCAATTGAATCTTAAAAATATATGGAAGTTTTAGTGTTGTAAGTTGGTATGCAAAGCGTCTATGAACATGTTGGCCATTAATGTTTCACAACGACATTAATATATGCGACGACATAGGAAGTACTCAACCCGAGTAGACGATTTTAGTGGCGAATCACCTCGACTGGGACACAACAGCACTCTAAGTGGTCACCCATGGACCGTGGGTGGGGCTCACCCGTACCCATTAGATCTAACCTTTGTTCCGTGGTCCTTAAAAGGATTAATGGCACTTCAGTTAACGCCTATGCTCACATGATCTAATAGTTCATTCCCTAGCTTAATCATACCCAAGTTGACATGTATTCCCCCCCCCCCCCCTGAAAGTTATAAACCGAAAACGATAAGAGAAAAGGGGGACATAAACCCATTGGGTTGTCTCGTTTTTCGTACGCAGACCAACCCAATCCTGTTGTTGTAACTAGGACATTCCCGGCTCTAGTCATGAAAATCATGCACGTTTCGTAAATACGCGTGTGTTTTGTAAAACCGGTATGTTTAGTCTAAATCGTTCGTAAACCATTTAAGTTTCTTGAATCCATTCGCAACACGGTTTAGAAATATGAGTTTTCATTCTTTGAAAAGTTGTTTATTTTTGCAAAACTTGCATGTCTTTCCACCCTCGAAAACATTTGTAAAAATGTAAAACTAGAAAAATTGGGGGTTATGAACTCACCTGGATTTCCATGTTCAAAGCTAGCTAAAAGTCCATTCCATAGTGTCGTTTCCTAACACGGAATATCTTATAAGTTTCTAATATACGCGGTAACTAAACTATGTGTCACCGAGCTCTACCGAATCGTTGACCAAACGATTCAACGGTTTGTTGTTAACTTAATGAAAACGATTAAGTTATGTTTATTTTGTTCGTTCATTGTCGGTAACAATTAATAACTCTTCGAAAGACTTAGTTTTTGAGAAATTTCAAATATATAAACATTTATATAAAAATATATAAATATATCGTTATAGTCGTGTTAGTCATCTTCGAGAAGTTGTAAGTGTATGTAACGAATACATGAAAATAATATGCAACAACTCGTATCATAAATCGCGTCTCGTATGGTCGTTATCAAAATATAGGTATATGACGTTTAGGCATTCGAAATAAATATGAAAAGTCATATTCATTTTATAAAAGAATTGTCGAGTTGTCGTGTAACAATTGTGCCTTTACAGTCATTTTACAATCCCGAACAATTTCGAGTCCAATGAAATCTTGAATTTCATTGCTGGAATTTGTATAATTACATATGACAATTACACATTTCAATCCTTGTACAATTTCGAACTCTCAAGAGCTTTTCTGAAAGTTATACGTAAACTGTTACATAAACGTAGTCGGTTTAACGCGACGTACACTCCGGAATAACGACATGAGCCAAACATACCCTAAATACCCTTTACATAACTTAGAAATAAGTTCTAAAGGGTTCGGTATGCCAAAAACATGTCTATTAGAACTTAAGAGCTATTTGCGACAAAACTGCGAAACGAACGTTAGTGACCGCCCGGATAATATTTAAATCCTAAAAATATCCTGTTATGATTAGAATTTATTTTAATCAGGTTCGTATTGAAAAATAAATCAAAACGCTTAAAAACGTTATTTTTCAAGTTTAAGTGCGTACAGCGTGTTACTGCGCAACATAGTGCTTACACTGCGAAACGCGGACAACACAGCTAGTCTCAGCAACTGATATTTATTTCAGTATTAATTTGGCGAGATTATTTTTATAGAATAATAAAAATAATTTAAAACGCCATAATCCGGAATTAAAACGCTAGATAAAATGCCCGGTATCCAGTTAAATACCTGTTTTTACCCATTTATATATTATATATATATATATATATATTTATATGCATGTATAAGTGTGTGTGTCGTGTGTGTTTAGGTGAGAGAATGCCACCTCTCACACATGCATGACACATGTATGCTTGCATGTTGCATGGAATCTTGAGTTTTCCCATAAAATCTTCCATATCTTCAAAATCCAAGACAGCCCTTCATCATAATCTAAACAAAATTCTCACTCCTCTCTCTCTCTTGTAAGCAAACGACCGAACACCCCCCCCCCTTCTTTACCATTTTTGAATTTCAAACATGATCTTGAAGATTCAAGACCATTTCTAGGTGTTTCCAAGTTGTTTTGAAGATCCAAGAAGGTTTCCAAGGTGATTGCAAGAAGAAACAAGCTCCATAACATCAAAATCTTGTCAAAACCCACCAATAATCTTGAAGGTATAAAATTTATTTTTAAATCATATTCTTGATTCTTGGTGATGTTCATGATGTTGGAAGGTTTCTCTCGATTCTTGGAATATTTCACAAACTTGAAACTAAAACAAATGGGTTTTCAAACAACATAAAAATGGAAGAATATATATATGTATATATGGCCATACATATGCATATATATATATATATATATTTGGGTTTGAGTTTTGATTTTTGATGGATACTTGTTTGATTTATTCTTGAAAAAGTAAATGCATGTATAATCAAAAGATGTTATATAGAAGTTTATATGATTTGTGTTGATTATATGACTAAGGAAATTCTTGGAAACATATATATGTATGCATGTGTCGATTATGTATATGTATGTACATGCACATGAGAATTTTTGTTAGTTAGTATAATTTAATGAAAAGAATGTTGCATGCAATTATGTCTAAATGATTAGATGATATTTTGATGAACATGTCTTGGATTACATGAGCAAATTACATGTTTAATGTATTTAAGTTCATATGAAATAATGATGATATGATAAGTGTGCTTTAGATACTTATACATAAGCATGCATGTTGATTAAATGATCAAGAAATGATGAAAAATGATTGTATGACAAAAATGTTTTAAAATTGATTATAAACAATAAAAATAACATTATTTGGTATATTATAATGGCATGAAACTTTATCATAGGTTTGGTAGTTTTGCATGTTGTACATATAGCTTAGAAAGTAGTAAAATATATGAAATTTGCATGATTTATGTGAGACCTGCACTATCATGAGTATAACCACTATTTTATTCAATAAATAACATGGGTTATGTTAAAATATCAAGTCGTTACGAATTGGGATGATTATGGTAATGTTTCATGCAAAACTATGCGGTAAAACGGTTAAAAATCGGCTTTTTGGAGGATTTTTAAAAAACTGTTTTAGATCAGTAACTAAACTGATATTTTTGCTATAAAAATAAGTATTTCAACTTATATTAAGTTTACTTGGTGTTTATGTCACACCCCAACCGATGGCGGAAACATCGGGATGAGACGAAGTGCGTAGATTGCAAGAGACTTCATAACACTATGTGACAATATTAATTTAATTCAAATTTCATTTCAAGACTAATTGTCATACAAGATTCAAATAAAAATAACAACATTGTAACATAACAACAAAATATAGATTAATCTAGGTGTGTATCTAGTCCACCCTAAATCTTGTTTCATCTTGTAACATCACTTCATCAATTAACCTGCAACATGTATTAAAATAGAGTTCAATGCAAAAGCAAAGACGAGTATACAAGTTTTGTTACATAGCATAAATAGAATAAAAAGTGCTCATATCCAACATGATTCATAATATGTGAGTACTAGTATGCAAATATGGCGTACAATATGTTCAAACCCAAGTATACAACGCGTTAAAAATAACCTAATCCCAATAGGGTAGCGGGAGGTAACATGTTTAACTTAACAATACCCCAAGTCTAACGGGCGGTGCGTTAATCCTATAGCGCTATAATTGTTAAGGGAGGCTAGCAAAGTTAATGAGCATATATTGACCAAATAGTTTACATAGCATACGAGAATAACAAGTATCACACATAGTTTCATGTTAAGCATGGATAGAGTATGTTTAAAATGGTTTGAGTATCATTTTGTATAATGTACATGTTGCATCCCAAAGTGATAAAAGTGAAAAGGGATCGAGTATACTCACGGTTTTTGCAAGCTTTCCTACTTGATTTTCCGTGAGAGTTTGGTTGTTTAGTTTGGAGCACCTTGTCCTCCTACACAAGGAAACATAGGTGTGTGAGTTTGGGGAAATCAGAAGATTATAGATTCGGAGTCTAAAATGTATGGAAAATAACATAGGTGAAAATAATCATCTCGTACACATAACTCTTGTTCTTGACACTATTAAAACTCAAAAGAGTTTGTATGATTTCATGGATTCAAAGGTCCGTTAGTGTCGTAACAAGGGCATGGTCATAGATGATGTAACATATTCTTAACAAGTAACTATTAAGTTATTATCAAGTTTAGTTACTTAGGTATACATATGGAATAATTAGATAATATATAGATTACAAGGTCTTATGGTTCAAGCATGAGGTAGGAGATTAATGTCTCCATTTAGGTACCTCTAAGTATCATGGAAATCATGTAGGAGGTAGGAAGAACAAGCTTCCATTTAGGCACCTCTTAAGTGTTCACCACTACACTTGATGTAAAAACAACCAAGGAGGGTCATGAACTTACAAAGATAATGAAATACAACAACTGATCTATGAGAAAACATCAAGAAGTGAGTGGATTTTTATGAAAGATAGCCCAAGCTAGTCTAACAATCACACTTACATCAAGCTTCAAGCTTGAACACTTCTTGTGGGTAAAACCCTAACTAAAACAGAATGTTTGTGAGGTTTTAACCTCTGATTTAACATGTCTCAACCTTGTTTTTAAGCCTAACTAACCATAGGTGAGGTTATAAGCATTAGGATATAGGTTTGAGATGAGAAAACTCAAGTTTGGTTAAGTTAAACAACGATTACATGAAAACAGAAACAATCAGTGGACTTTGGAGCCTTTTTTCCGGAGTTCCAGGGACTTATTTACTGTGAAATGCCCATGGAATCAAAGCTAAGGAAAATCCAAGCACATAGGAAAAAGAATGAGGCAAAACGGATAAGAAACGAGTGAGATATGCTCACTTGTGTGAGGTAGGATGAATCTGCTCGAACACTAATTTGCAGCTGCGTTTTTGATGATTTGAGAGTGTTTTTGATGATTTGAAAAGTGTATAATACTTGGAAGAGGTGTGGTATTTATAGGGAATGATTAGGGTAAGTTGTGGTTGTGTATTTAAAGTTTAAAGTTGCTTAAAACTCAAAAAAAATATCAAATTTGCGCCAAAAAACGCGTGTGTTCAGGTCTGTTTGGGCTGATCAGGCTAATTGAACGAGTGCTTAAATGAATAAAGGGACAGGATTTATCCACAAGAAGGCTGCAGCCCAGCTGGTGGGACCCGCGTGTGTGTAGGCGGGCTGCCTGGGTTCGAGTCCCGTTGTGTGCAGCGTTTTTTTGTGATTTTAATTCCTTTTTTATTTTAAGACACCAACTTTCAGAAATTACACGACAGTCCCTATAAGTTTAATCTTTCAGCAAATAACACAATTTGTCCTAGTACTTTAAATAACACATGATATGTTATTGTAAAAGACTAACCTTATAGTTTAACTAGCTAGATTAATTTGTATCTTCTAACTTTAAAATCTAATGAGATTAACTAGATTTATTACAAAAAAAATAATTTTTTTTAATTGTAAAATTAATTAATTTAATTAACTAAACAATCTATGAACCACCATATTTATAACAAAAGAGATAAAAGATTTTCGACGATTAATAAATTCACGAAGCTTTCGAGTTTCATTATTTTACAAGTTTCAAACTAGTTTAACGAGCGTAATAACGAATCAAGAGTCTTGGATAATATATCGTTCAAACAAGAATGTTGATTAATAGTCGCACATAAGCCTAATATTAATACACAAACATGATTAAAATAGGTTCGTTTTCATTATGATCAAGAGTCTTGAATTACAAATAAAATGAAAGTAGATTACAAAGGGAGTACACGTGTCTAAATATGGAAAGTACAACATGACTTGCTAAAACAAGAAGTGCGGAAAAATGCGGAGCGTTACAGTTTGGTTAGTCATACGTGACTTCTGACGCCCAAAAAACGTTACCGAATCACTAAAATATGTGTTTTTCAATATACACGAGAATGAGTTGTACATGGGTAAACTTTATGTGTTACAATGTGTTATGTGTTTTATAATATGTGTATGATGACATGTTAATATTTGACAATATTTTGTGTATTACGTTATTATTCGTATGTCACGTTTGAGTATATATATTACGACGCGCAAATCGTAGATATATTGCTTATAACATTATGAGGGTCACCAATAAAATCGTTCAAGTCGCAAAGTTCTTAAAATATATATATATGAACTCATATATATATAGGGAGAAGATCATGCGAGAACCACCTCTTATTGCGAGAACCGCGAGAACCAATGTGAACACAACCAAAAATGCCTAAAAATAACTAAAAATCATACAAAATTTTTTTTTTTAATATTTTTTATAAAAAAATCGCTACTTTTCGAAGCAAAAAGAAAAAAAACAAATTATTTTTTTTTTAAAAAAAATTTTTTTTTTTTTTTTTTGGCTTCTAAAAGTAGTGATTTTAACATAAAAAATATAAAATTTTTTTTTTTTAGATTTTGTTTTATTTTTTTAGGTTTTCTAGGGGTTTAGTTTTTAGCATTTTAGCTTGGGGGGGGGGGGGGGGTTAGGTTTTTTTTTTGGGGGTGGGGGGTTTAGGTTTTTTTTGGGGGGGGGGGGGTGGGGGTTAGGTTTTTTTAGGGTTTTTTTTAGGTTTTTTTAGCTATTTTAGGTTGTGTTCACATTGGTTCTCGCGGTTCTCACAATAAGGGTGGTTCTCGCATGAGCTCCTCCCTATATATATATATATATATATATATATATATATATATATAAATTCACCAACATAATCAAAAATAATAACTTATCGAGAAAATCTCAAAATTATGTGAAAATTCTAAGTATCGGAGAAACTTAGGTATTTTGTGAGTTTTTGATTATTAAATCGTTCTAACTTAATTTAGGACGAATAAACAATTTGAGGGATTTTGTGTTAACACACAAAAACGCACCCAAAGGTGAGTACATAGTTCCCCTATTTTACGTTTTTCAAATGTTTTGGGGTGAAGCATATGTGCATACCTTTACTTTTCGTTTTCATGACATTATACATGTTTTGTTACATATTACATATAATACATTATTTCAAGGACATTTTATGGTATATTGACTTAGTATACCTAACATTTGGTTTCAAAGACATTTTACTTGGCATATTGACTTAATATGCCTATTACATGGTTTTACAAAGACATTTTCATGACATGCTTACATTGAAAAGGACATTTGATATGTTTAATGGGACAGTAGTACATTCATTAACATTGATCACGCCGCTCGGTAGTATGTAATAGCGCTATATGACTTGACAAATCCCGTTCCCGCTTCCTAGTGTTGGCTTGGAAGTGTTAGGGAATGACATAATCCGAATACATTTTTGATAAACCTTGATCCTGCTAAGGGTTTATCCGACATCTCAAGGCTTGAGTGTATGTGATAGACAAACCATATAAATGTTGTATCAATAAAAGCAATGGTTTTCAAAACATAACTTTTGATTTAAACTTTTGGTTATTCAAAGACCTTGTTTTGTACATGACATTGGATTTCATAAGACATTTGTTTATACTTAACATTAGACATTGTTTACACATGACATTTGACATACAAAAAGAGACATTATTTGATGGTTATTGATAAGTGCTTTTATTATGTTACATATCGTGGCATTTTCTAAACCATTTCAACAAGGACAAGACATGACATATTTTGTACATATTATTTTCATTTGGTTATTTATTTAACCGTACATTATTCTTTTACATCATCTGATCTTCATATTGATTTTCTTATGATTTTATAAAAAGAAAAACATTTTCAAAGGTTCATGACTACTTTTCATTAAACATTCAAAGTCGTGAATCTTCAACACAAAATCCTATGTTACTCATAGGCATTTTTATGCTGACGTGTTTACTTTCACATATGTTTCAGGTTCTATTACGTGACGACTGTTGATTGCTTCACATAGGATGGACATGGGCCTTAGTAATTATAATACATGAACGACAATTGTACTGTTTGTTGATCTGATTCCAAGACAATGTAACTTATTATGTAATAAAACAATATTCTGAATTCCATGTGTTGTGAAACAACGATTATGTGACACGACTCCCCGAGGTTTCCGCCGCGGTTTGTTGTATTACGCGGTCGGGGTGTTACATGTTGTCACAGCCCCTGACCCCACCCTGGGAGCGGGAGCCGTGAACCAGCCAGATGGTATCGGTGTTTATTAATTACGCAGTGGAAATTTTTTTTTCTTTTTCAGGATCGTAGTTAGGAAATAATTTCAGAGTTTATAAAACACCGAACTTGTAATATTAAACAAATGGGCTAATACCCATATTTAATTCAATTGTTTTTATAGGGATAAACCCAAATAAATAAAACATAAATTTCTTCTTTTATTCAGGTATTTATAGCCACTTTATTTAAGCATTCAGTGCTCCATAGCTGGCTTCTAGTAAATTACCTGAAACACGTTTTGAAAAAATTTTATCAGTAATAAATACTGGCGAGTTCATTCCATTTTTATAAAAATATATTGTTATACTTTACAACATTAAGGTTTTTACATTTGTTTATATTTATCCAAAAACTAAATCAGTATTTGTCACATGGTGGCAGTTCCGATGTTACTGTGGTCATATCACTCATTGGTTCACTTTCGTCCAATGGTGAATTTATCAAGTAATAGATATATACTATATCTTACTATTATATTGGTCACTAGGCGATTCCTGTGACGGTGGTCAAATCAGTGTTGATCATTCTTTCAACTAGTGACTCGGGTCATATTACTGTTGATCATTCTCTCAACTAGTAATTGTGGTCATATCAGTGTTGATCATTCTTTCAACTAGTGACTCAGGTCATATTACTGTTGATCATTCTCTCAACTAGTAATTGTGGTCATATCACTGTTGATCATTCTTTCAACTAGTGACTCTGGTCATATCACTGTTGATCATTCTTTCAACTAGTGATTCTGGTCATAACACCGTTGATCGTTCTCTCAACTAGTGCCTTTGGTCATGTCACTGTTGATCATTCTCTCAACTAGTGACTCTGGTCATTTTTCTGGTCATATCACTGTTGATCATTCTCTCAACTAGTAACTCTGGACTTAGTAGTGTCCCGTGACATTACTTTGTCAATTATATTTTCTATGACACAAAACCACTTAGCCCAGAAAATGAAATATATATCATTTTCTGTCAAACTAATAGCTATAACTTATCAAATATAATATATTAATTAAATAATTGTAATATTATTATTTAATATATTAACGTGACTAAGACTAAAAATATAATCTTAGTATAGTAGAATATATTATTTTTGACTATTTTATTATGGTATACATTTATGGACTAAACATTATTTTATAATGTAAATAGTAATTTAGGTTTATTAAATATATTTTCTTTAATATATATTGTAATAATGATTAATAAATCTCTATTTTATATACACACCGATTAGATTTATCTCAATCATACATCAAATTTATTAATGATTTAATGTTAAAATGATATTAGTTATAGGCTATGGCTACTGGGGCACAATTCCCCCTGTGATTGTGGTCATGTTACTATTGGCTAACTTTTTGGCCAATAGTAACGAGGGTCAAGTAATGTATAAAACCTTCCATGCCGGCAATTATTATAGAATATAAAAATTCCATCACTGTAAGTATAACTGGTAAACATTTAGGATTTTGGAAAGCATTTTTAAATATAATTGTATCACAAAAAGGTGATAAAAAGGAGAATGACTCACAAACTGTGAGAAAAGAGAATGGACTCTCTTTGTAACTTTAGGGTTCAACTAGAAAGTCTCCTAGTAGAATCTTGGGTATAACTTCTGAGCTATTTTAAAATATATATATATATATATATATATGCACTCGTGTTAAGTATAGTAACCCTAATTCAACCTTATCCCTATGTCACGAGACAGAACCCCAACGAACTTAGTCGGGCAGAACCTTGACATGCGTTATGGGGCTCCAGATCAATCAGAAAGGGTATCAGTGATCGGGAGTTAAAACACTTAAAACGGGACAGGGCTTTGGAGTATAATAAATGTAATATTAAAAGAAAAAAAATGAATATAGAATTTAAAGAGTGAGAGAGATCGCCAGAAAGGAAAAGAAAATGGACTTGTATTTATACTATGTCTCAAATAGTTTGAGTGCACGAAAGCAATACACGTTCACATATGAAAACACACCTAAACTACTTGCATTAAATGTCATAATTTTAGGATTGTTCCACGTAGTCATGCATGCTTGCATGCATTACAAACAATTTGTCATATTTTAGATTTTAATTATTATTATTTTATATATTATAATTAATTCAACTGCTTCACTTATTTGGCGCTTATAACTTCTAAAACATGACGTTTTATAACACAATGAATATGTCATTAGAACGAGAATAATCTTATCTACATTTTGAACCAAGTTTCATTAAAAATGGAGTAGGTTCAAATATAATGTATTTTTTTTATAATTTAATTATTAAATGGTTTCTAGGCCCGTCTAGGTACTTCATATTTCTAACAGTCAACTTACCCGTAGCCTACCTGTTTAATAATATAAGTTTTATACACTTTATTTTAATATAGAAAATAGAAGTGTCACACATTTATAAGCCAATTAATTA
Organism: Helianthus tuberosus; assembly: GCA_030545235.1. Taxonomy (NCBI): domain Eukaryota; kingdom Viridiplantae; phylum Streptophyta; class Magnoliopsida; order Asterales; family Asteraceae; genus Helianthus; species Helianthus tuberosus. Next base: position 45,871 of record JARYGA010004041.1, read on the forward strand.
GTATAACATTCCAACCAAATATATATAAAATAGTTTTTAGAGTTAATTACTATTTTCGTCCCTGTGGTTTGTCAAAAATCACTATTTCAGTCCATTAGTTTAAAAATTGCGATTTCAGTCCCTGTGGTTTCACTTTCGTAACCATTTCAGTCCACCTCCGTTAACCCCATCCATTTATTCTGTTAAGTACACGTGAATTGACCATAATGCCCTTATTAATAAAAAACAAAAAGATATCTAAATGAGTTAATTATTGTTTTCGTCCCTGTGGTTTGTTAAAAATCACTATTTCAGTCCCTTTGGTTTCACTTTCGTAACCATTTCAGTCCAGTCTCCTAACACCGTCTATTTTACCGTTATGTTTTTAATGAAATACCTAAATTACCCTTGTGTTAATTAAATAAAAAAACCATGGAAATTTAAAAGATTGTATTCTAGGACCCACTTGTTAAAACACAACCCCACGCTACCCCACCCCACTCCATCCCTGCTCTCATTTCCGGGCTTCCGGCAAAAGTTTCCGGTCATCTTCTCCGGCATCACAACCCCAACCTCTTAATGTCCGGCGACCCATTACCCCACCCCAATTAATATCTTCTTAGCAGCATTAATTAACATAAAAACTTTGAAAAATAATGCTTATCTGAACATTTTCTCATTCTAAAATCCAAAATTAAAATTTTGGAACCATATATGTAAAAATAGTGCCAGACTTCTACTTCTACTGAAGCCATGGTGGGTCGAACCCTACAATCCAATTTAAGTCCATATGTCATACAACAATAAAATCATATAAATCCAATAATAAAATCATATAAGTCCATATTTAATTAACACAAGGGTAATTTAGGTATTTCATTAAAAACTTAACGGTAAAATAGACGGTGTTAGGAGACGGGACTGAAATGGTTACGAAAGTGAAACCACATGGACTGAAATCGTAATTTTGAAACTAATGAACTAAAATAGTGATTTTTGACTAACCACAGGGACGAAAACAATAATTAACTCATTTAGATATCTTTTTGTTTTTTATTAATAAGGGCATTATGGTCAATTCACGTGTACTTAACAGAATAAATGGATGGGGTTAACGGAGGTGGACTGAAATGGTTACGAAAGTGCAACCACAGGGACTGAAATAGTGATTTTTGACAAACCAAAGGGACGAAAACAGTAATTAACTCTAGTTTTTAAAACTATATGGTTTGAATAATTATTTAAAAAAATAAAACTAGTTACTAGTGGTTAATAAATTTAAACAACCTATAACTCTTATATGAAAAAAAAATGGATATGTTACATCCTCCCCACCTTGTTTTAAATCTCGTCCTCGAGATTTGGGCTACGATGTCTTCTTAAAGTTATGTCACGTCTTAGTCAATAAGAACAATATTAAGGTAATTGACACAGAATCAAGACATGTTCAAATGAATACGCGTTTCACAATAAACAGGGCTCAATGGTTAAACTGAATTATTTTTAGGAATTAATGTCAAACGAACGGTGTGAAATTATATATTTTCCAAGGTGACTAGATTCAAGCCAAAAGAGATATATGATCAATAGATGTCTAAATTGAATGTTTACAAGTTGCAAATAACTTTTAGAAACAATAGAATTCACTATCAAAAGAAAACTTACTTTGATTATCAATTGAGGAAGACTCAGAATCAACAAGCTCAAAATGAAATAGAAGCATGAAAATGATTTGTCAACTATCAAACCATGATATGAGAAAAATCAATATATTGACATTTATTGAATTGCAAGGATACACCAAAATACAACAGAGTTTAGTGTATCATTTTCTTAATACATAATTGCATTAAGACATTTTTTTTTCAATGATGAGTCAAACGAAAGACATACGTGATTTTGAATGATTTGTATGATTATGATTAGCCCAAGCTACAAGTTTATACTGACGCCGCAAGGTGTCATAATGATCGAAATAGTTCAATAATTATGGTGACCGAATAATTCACCGTTTTCATAACCAACTGAAAGTTTTAATGAAATAAATTTGGATATTCATTTCGAATAGGATTTTCAATTGCTGATGAAAGACCAAATGAATATTATAGAGTTTTCGATCAATGATGAAAGAATCTTTAGAGGTACACCGGAATTTAATACGAATTTGCGTACTCTTATCTTAACACATAATTGTATTAAGACTGTTTAAGATAATGAATCAACGGAAATTAAATAAATAAATCCGTACATCAGGTGTGAAAATGAGATTAGCTCAAGCTTCAAATTAAAGAAAATGCCACCGCAAGGTGTCGTAACCAATTTAAATGATTCAAGGAAAGTGAAGACCAAACAAGTCTATAATGATTCTAAATAGATGAAGTATTTGAAAGGATGCATTTATTGATAATTTTTTTTATTTATACTAGGGTCAAATAATAACTTAACTTGGATATTACATATCAGCGATTACGTCTGGAAACATTTCTACTTCATGCGCAGTAAGTACGAATGCTCGCGCGCTCCTCTTAGCTCCGTCTATTGTTCTGGCCTTGTTGTCGGGTGCTTTAGTCAGTTTCGAGCAATATGGTTTGATGTGTCCTGTTTCTCCGCAATTGTAACAAATATTAGTCTTCCTTCTACACTCTTCCTCTATATGTCCGGTCATCTTGCAGAAGTCACAGTAGAGTGTTCTCCTAAAACGGCATCTTCCTGAATGTTTTTTGTTATAGTTTCTGCAGGTAGGTTGCTCCAATGACGGTTCAGTATCTTTCTTCTTGTAGAATTCTTCGGAAATTTTATGGGCTAACTCTTTCTTCTTGTTTTCTTCTCTTGTGCGGATTAGTCCATCTGTCAGGATGTTAGCTAGTTCGACTGTTTCTTCGATAGTCTGTGGTCTGGCGGCCTTGACCATGTCTTGGATTTCACTCACTAATCCCCAAATATAACGAGAAATTAGTACGGGTTCTGGCGAAGCCAGAGTTGGTACCATTCTTTCATATTCGAAGAACGTTGTCGTATATTCACGACATTTCACATCTATCATTTTATGATTTAGGAACTCGTTAGCCATTCGTTCCTTTTCATAAGGGGGACAAAATTTCCTTTCTACCATTTCCTTGAATTTTTCCCAGTTCATGGCATAAGCCATATCACTTCCTTTTGCTTGAAGAATTGTATTCCACCATTCTAAGGCTTTTTCCTTAAAGAGGTTGGAAGCATACATCACCTTATCTTCTTCGGCACATTTGCTGATTTTAAGAACAACTTCCGTCTTTTCCAACCATCGCAGAGCAGTCATGGCTCCTTCACTGCCTGCGAACTCAGTTGGTTTACAAGGTAGAAATTCTTTGTAGGTACACCCGAGAGTCCTCACCTTCATTTTCTTGGGATATGGGGTTTTGATAATATCATCATTGCCTCCGTTGACACTATGGCTAAAACTGTCGTCGCGAGTATGCTTGCTACTCACAACTTTGGTGGGTTCTACGGGGTTTTCAACAACTTTATTTGTTAAAGGTATAGCATTAGCTATTCCTTGGGCTATCATATTTTCTATAGCATTTTTATCCAAAGGATTTTCATTATTAGTATGAACTTCTGGATTATGTGATACTTCATTCGACATCTAAATTATAAACATTTTCAATTATTAATATCACAGAATAAAACAGGACAATACTTTCAAGAATCATATGTGCAAATATATATCTAGATATATACATATATATATAAATCTACAAGAATAGCACATATGTTACTTTGTATTAATTTCCTAACTTTATTGTTTCATATTAGGTATTAAAAGAACACCTAAATAGCTTAAACAAGTGGCTCTGATACCACCTTCTGTCACAGCCCCTGACCCCACCCTGGGAGCGAGAGCCGTGAACCATCCAGATGGTATCGGTGTTTATTAATTACACAGCGGAATTTTTTTTCTTTTTCAGGATCGTAGTTAGGAAATAATTTCAGAGTTTATAAAACACCGAACTTGTAATATTAAACAAACGGGCTAATACCCATATTTAATTCAATTGTTTTTATAGGGATAAACCTAACTAAATAAAACATAAATTTCTTCTTTTATTCAGGTATTTATAGCCAATTTATTTAAGCATTCAGTGCTCCATAGCTGGCTTCTAGTAAATTACCTGAAACACGTTTTGAAAATATTTTATCAGTAATAAATACTGGCGAGTTCATTCCATTTTTATAAAAATATATTGCTATACTTTATAACATTAAGGTTTTTACATTTGTTTATATTTATCCAAAAATTAAATCAGTATTTGTCACATGGTGGCAGTTCCGATGTGACTATGGTCATATCACTCATTGGTTCACTTTCGTCCAATGGTGAATTTATCAAGTAATAGATATATAGTATATCTTACTATTATATTGGTCACTAGACGATTCCTGTGACGGTGGTCAAATCACTGTTGATCATTCTTTCAACTAGTGACTCGGGTCATATTACTGTTGATCATTCTCTCAACTAGTAATTGTGGTCATATCACTGTTGATCATTCTTTCAACTAGTGACTCGGGTCATATTACTGTTGATCATTCTCTCAACTAGTAATTGTGGTCATATCACTGTTGATCATTCTTTCAACTAGTGACTCTGGTCATATCACTGTTGATAATTCTTTCAAGTAGTGATTCTGGTCATAACACTGTTGATCGTTCTCTCAACTAGTGCCTTTGGTCATATCACTGTTGATCATTCTCTCAACTAGTGACTCAGGTCATTTTTCAGGTCATATCACTGTTGATCATTCCCTCAACTAGTGACTCTGGACTTGGTAGTGTCCGTGACATTACTTTGTCAATTATATTTTCTACGACACAAAACCACTTAGCCCAGAAAATGAAATATATATAATTTTCTGTCAAACTAATAGCTATAACTTATCAAATATAATATATTAATTAAATAATTGTAATATTATTATTTAATATATTAACGTGACTAAGACTAAAAATATAATCTTAGTATAGTAGAATATATTATTTTTAACTATTTTATTATGGTATACATTTATGGACTAAACATTATTTTATAATGTAAATAGTAATTTAGGTTTATTAAATATATTTTCTTTAATATATATTGTAATAATGATTAATAAAGCTCTACTTTAAATACACACCATTTAGATTTATCTCAATCATACATTAAATTTATTAATGATTTAATGTTAAAATAATATTAGTTATAGGCTATGGCTACTGGGCACAATTCCCCCTGTGATTGTGGTCATATTACTATTGGCTAACTTTTTGGCCAATAGTAACGAGGGTCAAGTAATGTATAAAACCTTTCATACCGGCAGTTATTTCAGAATATAAAAATTCCATCACTGTTAGTATAACTGGTAAACATTTAGGAATTTGAAAAGCATTTTTAAATATAATTGTATCACTAAAAGGTGATAAAAAGAAGAATGACTCACAAACTGTGAGAAAAGAGAATGGACTCACTTTGTAACTTTAAGGTTCAACTAGAAAGCCTCCTGGTAGAATCTTGGGTATAACTTCTGAGCTATTTTAAAATATATATATATATATATATATATATATATATATATTGCACTCATGTTAAGTATAGTAACCCTAATTCAACCTTATCTCTATGTCACGAGACAGAAACCCAACGAACTTAGTCGGGCAGAGCCTTGACATGCATTATGGGGCTCCAGATTAATCGGAAAGGGTATCAGTGATCGGGAGTTAAAACACTTAAAATGGGACAGGGCTTTGGAGTATAATAAATGAAATATTAAAAGAAAAAAATGAATATAGAATTTAAAGAGTGAGAGAGATCGCCAGAAAGGAAAAGGAAATGGACTTGTATTTATACCATGTCTCAAATAGTTTGAGTGCACGAAAGCAATACACGTTCACATATGAAAACACACCTAAACTACTTGCATTAATGTCATATTTTTAGGATTGTTCCACGTAGTCATGCATGCTTGCATGCATTACAAACAATTTGTCATATTTTAGATTTTAATTATTATTATTTTATGTATTATAATTAATTCAACTGCTTCACTTATTTGGCGCTTATAACTTCTAAAACATGACGTTTTATAACACAATGAATATGTCATTAGAACGAGAATAATCTTATCTACATTTTGAACCAAGTTTCATTAAAAACGGAGTAGGTTCAAATATAATGTATTTTTTTTATAATTTAATTATTAAACGGTTTCTAGGCCCGTCTAGGTACTTCATATTTCTAATAGTCAACTTACCCGTAGCCTACCCGTTTAATAATATAAGTTTTATACACTTTATTTTAATATAGAAAATAGAAGTGTCACACATTTATAAGCCAATTAATTAGTATAACATTCCAACCAAATATATATAAAATAGTTTTTAAAACTAAATTGTTTGAATAATTGTTAAAAAAAAAATAAAACTAGTTACTAGTGGTTAATAAATTTAAACAACCTATAACTCTTATATGAAAAAAATGGATATGTTACACATGTCGTGTTTGAAAATAAATATGACTATATTTATTTTATAAGAGAATTCGATTCGTTTGTGTCGGAAATAAATATATAGCTATATTTATTTATAAATAATTTGTTTTGTTTCTTATCGGAAATAAATATATAACTATATTTATTTATAGAAGGATTCGTTTTGTACGATATTGGAAATAAATATATAAACGATATTTATTTTTATAAAACGAATTCGTGTCGTTTGATATTTGAAATAAATATATAAACTATATTTATTTTATAAAAGAATTCGTATTGTTTGATACTTGAAAGAATTGTCGAAAATAATAAAAGAATTGAGATATTATATCACGTTTTATTTTATAAAAGAATTGTCAAAAATGATATCCGAATCGTCGTTTTCGTGATGTTGTAAAGTGTCATCTATAACAACCCTCCTAAAATATTTAGAACACCCTTATACGTCCCAAAATACACCCCGTATACGAAAAGTGGGCCCTAAATACTTTATTTCAATAAAAATTAAATAAAAACAAAATTCAAAGGTCTCCTGCAGGGCGCGACAGACCCCTTAGGATCTGTCGCGCGGCGCGATCGAGTAACGGGTGGCTGAACCCTAGGCCGCGACGTGTCCTGCCATTCGTCGAACCTATACTCGTGACTGATCAAGCCTACGCCAAACTACACCTAGCTCGCGGGGCGTGACGGCCACCCTGTCTCCGTCGTGGGGTGCGAGAGACTTCCGATCAAACCCTATAAATAGGGGTCGTTGCATTCAGTTACCAACCGTTCATTTTTTATCCCTCTCTCTCAAATTCTGAATTGTAGAATTAATATCGGGTATAGTACCCACTAAAATAGCAAAGCTCTGCCTCGATGTAAGTATCATAACCCCCGGTTACGTATTAGATACGCTGCCCGATTGATCTAGTGCTCCGTAACGCCTGTCAAGGCTCTGCCTGACGTAGTCAGTGGAGTTCTGTCTCGGGGAGGGTATAACTAATGTAAATTTGGTTATTATACTAACGCGTGTGCATTGTTTAATTAATAGATTATAACTAGGAAGTCCCAAGGGAAATACCTAAATTAGCAATGTGAGTAATTTCTCTTTTTATAAACCTTTTGTGAGTAATCCTTCTTTTTGTATACCTTTTTGCAAACTGTTTTTACAAAACCTCAAATGTTTTAAATTATATTTCATAGTGATTGAGTATTTGTAATTCTACAATTATCGTCGGTATATTAGGGTTTTGTGTACAAAATTTGTTACTACACTGTGAGTAGTAACATTACCACAAGTCAGGATTGACACTACCGTGGGTGGTAATTAAAGTAGATATAAACAAATGTAATTGCTGGATTGCCCTCAATACTGTAAAATTATAAAACTTTCCTTGATTAAATTGGGATTCACTCGCCAGTATTTCTTGCTGATAAAATGTTTTTAAACGTTTTTCAGGTAACAAAATGTGAAAGCCAATTAGAAGCCAGCTGGAGAGCACTGAAGGCTTGGAAAAGTGGCTATAAAAGTTACCTAAATAAAGAAAATGTTTTATTTCAATAAATTAGGGTTTATCCCTATAAACATGGTTGTAATGGAAACTTGGGAATTTCCCATATAATTATTATTATAAAAATGTGGTATTTTACTCTAATAAAATATTTTCTAACGACGGTCCTGATGTAAATTCCGCTGCCAAATTGATAAACACCGATACCACTGATACTGGCTCGCGGCCGCCCGTTCCCAAGAGTTAGGGGCCGGGGGTTGCGACATCGTCGAAAGCGATTGTATATTTGTATTTGTTTTTCTAAAGGATTGCTTGAATTCTGATAGTTTATTCTATAAATAAATGCGTTTTATTTTACGGATTTTCTCGAAAAACGGGTAGAGTTTCCTCTGTATTTGGACACCCCCAATAACACAAGTTGTCGTTATTTTTAAAAAATTCAATCAATTTGCAAAAAGAGATATGTATCAATTTATATAAACACGACAATAAGTAATTCCGAGTAAATTTTTAACTAATAAGTCATCGATTTGTCAGGTTCGAGAGCTCGTTTTCAGTGCGACATTAAAACTATATAAAACGAAATGAAATCACTTATTTAATCTATTACCAAGACTCTCGCGTCGTTTACTGAAACGGTTGACTGGGTTGACCGAGTCAACTGGGTTGACCGAGTCAACTGGGTTTGACTGAGTTGACCACGTTTGACCGAGTCGACCTGGAAACCCAAAATCCGACCCGAACACAAAACTTGAACCTGCTGACCAAGGTTGACCCGAGCCGTAATCTGAACTGTTTTGTTGACCAACCCCAAACTTGACCCGCAAAACCTGAACTTGAACCTGCACCGTAACCCGAACCCGCTGATTTTGAGAGCCAAACTCATTAACGTGAATCCAAAACCAAACGACGGAACTCGAGTCTGAAAATATAAACCCGAAACAACCCGGACCTGTTGAACCTTATGCGCCACTGAACCGAGCCACCACTGAGTTAACCGAGCCCGTATCTTGAACCGAAGTCGAACCTAACGAGACCCTCAACCGTCTGACCTTGTTCTCGCCGTCGCCGGCAGTGGTGTCGGCCACCACGACCATCATCGTCGTCATCTCTAACGGACACCGGTCGGAGCCGTCGCCGCCTGCCATTCAGGTACCAGAAGGAAAAGGGAGGTGAAGGGTTTGGTTGTCCGTTACCTCGTTCACCATCGCCACAAAAATGGTTGGAACGGTCATCACCGTCACCACCATACTTTCGCTGGACCACCTGAACCATCACCGAAGGTGAGTGTTTGGCCGGTCATCTGTGTGGAGGGGGGGTGAGTCGGAGTAATCGAGATCTGATGAGGGGGTGGGGGTTATGGGTGGTCGGAGCCACCGCCTCCTTGCCGGCTGTTTCGTCGGAGAGGGTAGGGGGAAAACGAGAGGGTGAGGAGCAGAGAGTATGTGTGTTGTCTGCAGTTGTATCGAGAGAGATATACAGGAGCTTTAGGTGTGGTGTATCTGAGTGGTTTTGTGAGGAAGATGATCAGGAAGATAGGTTTCTTTGTGGGTTTGTCTATGTTGCAGAGAAACTAGAATTTTTAGAGGGAACAGGTGAGGTGAGCGGCTGTAGTTGTTGTAGTTAGGGTTTCAAATGAGTTAATTTAGGCACTCACTAGCAATATATAGTTAGGGTCATTCCCTTAATGGGCTTGGGCTTGGGCCCAAGGCCCACAAGCCCAATCTCGTGTTTTAAATGGCCCACTCGTTCCTACGAACCCGTTTTCAAAACCCGATCTTCCCGTAACATCATAAATTATAATTTTAGTACTAAAACACGTAAAATACGGTCGGTAGTTGTTGTTTGCGCGCTCGTTCGTCAATTACAGTGATAATCGCGTAAAATCGCGTTGTTGCCGTTTTAATTCGTTTTTCAAACCGGTTTCGACTACGGTTATTAAAATTTATTTACGAAGCTACATATATCGTAAAATCTCAGTTTTAGAGGTAATACGCATCTCCGATGCTTCTGTTTCGTTGCCGGTGCGCTCCTGCAGTCGCGTTTTTTGCTCAAGTTCGCGCTTTGTGACGTACGAAAGCACGATATATTCTCAAAACTAAATTCATAAGTATAAAATATTCGTAGAAAATTCGTATTTGTTGGCGTTGTCAATATTTCATACGGTTTCGATTCGTTATCGTTTAATATTCAATGGTTTCTCCTCAGATCGTCGTACACGCGCTGTAAAGTCGATTAGGCATTCCTAGACACTCCAAGGGCCTAATTAAGTTTATTTACGTCTTGAACACTATTTATTACCATCCTAATGCTTGTTTTGCACGTAATTAGGAGCCGTAATTTTCCGGTTGCCACATTTTCCCCCTGTTAATAAAATATCGTCCTCGAAATTTAGACAACATTAACTCCTTAGAGTTATGTTATGCGTAGTTAAGTACAAATATTACCAAAGTGAAGGAACTTGAAATCGAATCAAGACTTATTCGAATTATTTGAATTCAAGGACGTACTACAACAATAAGAACCCAACGGTTAAAAGAAATGTGTTTCAGAAATTGACATCATAGGAAACGAGATGTATTGATACAGTCATCATTGTGACTAAGTTAACAGCGGTCCAATAAAAGAGAAATTTCGAGCAATAGAATTCCAAACGGACGTTCACAAGATGCAAATGAATTCTAGAAATGATAACATCCACTAATTGAAACTTAGAATCAACAAGCTCAAGTGTAATAGTTTTGCATGAAGTGCTCGATCATGATTAGCACAAGCTCCAAGTTATACCGACACCACAAGGTGTCGTAGTAATCTAGATAATTCAATAATAGCGGTGACCGAACAAGTTCACCATATTTGAAATCAAATGAGGCTTCAACGAAATGGAACATCAAAGAAATATGTTTTCGATCGATGATGAAAAAAAAATGAATATCGTGAAACATTCGATCGATAAAGAAAGAACCATTAGTAGGTACACCGGAATATAAAATGAATTTGTGTAACATTGTCTTAACACACGATTGTGTTAAGTCTGCTGTAATGTGATAAATCAAAGCGGATTTAAATCAAATCACTAAATAGATATTTAAACCCGTGCATGAGATGTGTAAACGAGATTAGCGCAAGCTTCAGATTAAGTGAAAACACCACCACAAGGTGTCGAAATCAACAAACGATTTAATGGAGTCGTAGACCAATCAAGTCTACTAGGACTCGGAACAAATGAAGCGCTTGTTAAAACGAATTTGAATATGATGTTTTCAATACATCATATGGTGTCTTCAATTGAATATGTGTAGGGGACAAGTTCAAACAATTGAACTTGGTTTAGGCGCAATCTGACAATAAATACATGTATCAACAAGGAAATTTCAGCATGGTTACGACGAAAAACCATGTACGTATCTTGAAAAGAAAAGAAGTTTTCATGAAATTCATTGACTTGATAGCAAAGAGTCAACACTTACAATAAGGTAGGTCATTCGAATCACAAAGCAATAATTAGAAATAGCGTAATAATAATTGAAATTTTTGATGAAAACTATCATTCGAAGTGAAACCACATGCGTAACAAACGATGCATTTGCAACATATGAATTTTTCAAGAAATGAAGCAAATGAGTGTTTGCTATAATGAAAGAAGTTGTCGTGATACAACGACCATTAAGAGGAGTAGAAATGTAAAAATCTACTCACTAGATGCAAAAGTCGGAATTTCAATAAAAGAAGTTAAGGACTTTACCTAGGGTTTCATGTGATGACCGGTTGTTAGGTGACATTACCATGGAATGTCGAACATAGCGTATTCGTCGTTAATTAGGTAGGGGGAATGCGGAGACATTCGTCTTCTCCTCGGCATGATTCATGTCGTTTGCAGGACCGTGTGACAAATCGTCGCATCCTGATCAATAGTTCCCCTACTAACGGAATCTAGCGTCGTCGTTGAATTTCGCCGTCATGTCTTTCCAAAGGCCTCGCTTCGATAGTCGTATGTGACGTACTTCAACCTCCATTGATGTATAGATTGAGTTTTGTGAACTCTTGCACGCCCATGCTTCGTTTTGCGTAGGTTACCTACTCGTCTAAATAGAATAGCATAGACGACATAATAATGACGTTTACCCAAGTTAATTGATGTGGTTCCTACGTGTTGACTTTTAATGAACTTCGACATAAGTTTTCGAAGGTCCTATATGCATGTTTCACTAAACTCTCAAAGTTTTGTTTACTTCGTGTGATTGTTTTGTGTATTGTTCATAAAACACCACATTAGCATATGTTTGAAAACAAATTTTGACTCATTGTTTTTTTGGCAACGATTGGAGACCATATTCGAGTCTTAGACGTTCGGTATATTTTCAAAGTCTTAATAACCTAAGTCCCATATAAAAGTGAGGTTAGAGCCTAGGTATTCCTACAGAAAACCTTATTTGCTATAACCTATAGCTCTGATACCAATCTGTCACACCCCGAAATATCAGAGCTTGGCGTGACTGGACCGGTATCTTCATTGCACAGCGGAAGCAAATAAGCTAAGACTTCTAGAAAATGAACGCCCACTAAGTACTCGAATCCCCAATGGTTCTCCTATTCCAACCATGCCATAATTTGAAGAAGTAACCTGAGAAATAAACATGCAAAAAATCAACATAAAGTTGAGCGAGATCATAGTTTGTTTGAAAAAGATTTTAAACAAATCTTTTTGTTCACCGGCTTTAAAAGTTGTTGAGAAATATAGTGATGTCATTTTTCTCGGCATGTTATACGAAAACCGTGAACCTAGCCCACGAGAGTCTTTGTAAGCAGGACCATCCCGTCCTCTTACTTATACATAAGTGAAAAACGTTACCTAAGTTCGTAATCCATGTAGTTATGAGTTTTCATCAATTGAATCATAAAAATATATGAAAGTTTTAGTGTTGTAAGTTGGTATGCAAAGCATCTATGAACATGTTAATCATTAATGTTTTGCGACGACATTAATATATGCGACGACATAGGAAGTACTCAACCCGAGTAGACGATTTTTAGTGTCGAATCTCCTCAACTGGGACACAACAGCACTCTAAGTGGTCACCCATGGACCGTGAGTGGGGCTCACTCGTACCCATTAGATCTAACCTTTGTTCCGTGGTCCTTATAAGGATTAATGACAATTTAGTTAACGCCTATGCTCACATGATATAATAGTTCATTCCCTAGCTTAATCATACCCAAGTTGACATGTATTCCCCCTCCCCCCCGAAAGTTATAAACCGAAAACGTTAAGAGAAAAGGGGGAGATGAACCCATTGGGTTGTCTCATTTTTCGTACGCAGACCAACCCAGTCCCGTTGTTGTAACTAGGACATTCCCGTCTCTAGTCATGAAAATCGTGCACGTTTCGTAAATACGCTTGTGTTTTGTAAAACCGGTATGTTTAGTCTAAATCATTCGTAAACCATTTAATTTCCTTGAAATCCATTCGCAACACGGTTTAGAAATATGAGTTTTCGTTCTTCGAAAAGTTGTTTATTTTTGCAAAACTTGCATGTCTTTCCACCCCCGAAAACATTTGTAAAAATGTAAAAGTAGAAAAAGTGGGGGTTATGAACTCACCTGGATTTCCATGTGCAAAGCTAGCTAAAAGTGCATTCCATAGTGTCGTTACCAAATGTGATTCGCTAGCGTGCATTCTACAATATTCCTAACACGGAATATCTTATAAGTTTCTAATATACGCAGTAACTAAACTATGTGTCACCGAGTTCTACCGAATCGTTGACCGAACGATTCGAAAAATTTCAAATATATAAACATTTATATAAAAATATATAAATATATCGTTATAGTCGTATTAGTCGTCTTCGAGAAGTTGTAAGTGTATGTAACGAATATATGAAAATAATATGCAACAACTCGTATCATATATCGCGTCTCGTATGGTCGTTATCAAAATATAGGTATATGCCATTTAGGCGTTCGAAATAAATATGAAAAGTCATATTCATTTTATAAAAGAATCGTCGAGTTCTCTTGTTTGAAAATAAATATGACTATATTTATTTTATAAGAGAATTCGATTCGTTTATGTCGGAAATAAATATATAGCTATATTTATTTATAAATAATTTGTTTTGTTTGTTATCGGAAGTAAATGTATAACTATATTTATTTATAAAAGGATTCGTTTTGTATGATATTGGAAATAAATATATAAACTATATTTTTTTTTATAAAACGAATTCGTGTCATTTGATATTTAAAATAAATATATAAACTATATTTATTTTATAAAAGAATTCGTATTGTTTGATACTTGAAAGAATTGTCGAAAATAATAAAAGAATTGAGATATTATATCACGTTTTGTTTTATAAAAGAATTGTCGAAAATGATATCCGAATTGTCATTTTCGTGATGTTGTAAAGTGTCGTCGAAAGCAATTGTATATTTGTGTTTGTTTTTCTAAATGATTACTTATATTCTGATAGTTTGTTTTATAAATAAACGCGTTTTATTTTACAGATTTTCTCGAAAAACGGGCAGAGTTTCCTCTGTTTTTGGACGCCCCCGACAACACAAGTTGTCGTTATTTTTCAAAAATTCAATCTATTACCAAGACTCCCGCGTCGTTTTCTAAAACGGTTGAGTTGGTTGACCAGGTTTGACCGAGTTCACTCGGTTTTGACCGAGTCGACCCGGACCCGAAATCCGATCCAAACACAGAACTTGAACCTGCTGACCAAGGTTGACCCGAGCTGTAATCTGAACTGTTTTCTTGACCGAGGTTGACCAACCCCAAACTTGACCCACAAAACCTGAACTTGAACCTGCACCATTACCCGAACCCGCTGATTCTGAGACTTGAACTCGTTAACGTGAATCCAAAACCAAACGACGGAACCCGAGTCTGAGAATATAAACCCGAAATAACCCAGACCTGTTGAACCTTATGCGCCACTTAACCGAGCCAGCACTTAGTTAACCGAGCTCGTGTCTTGAACCGAAGTCGAACCTAACGAGACCCTCAACTGTCTGACCTTGTTCTTGCCGTTGCCGGCAGTGGTGTCGGCCACCACCGCCATCATCGTCGCCATCTCTGATGGACACCGGCCGGAGCCGTCACCGCTTGCCATTCAGGTTGTCCGTTACCTCGTCCACCATCACCGCAAAACTGTTTGGAACGGTCATCACCGCTACCACCATACTTTCACCGGACCACCAGAACCGTTGCCAGAGGTGTGTGTTTAGCTGGTCGGCTGTGTGGAGGGGGGGTGAGTTGGAGTAATCGAGATCTGATTGGGGGGGGGGGGTTTGGGTGGTCGGAGCCACCAACTCCTTGCCGGCTGTTTCGTCAGAGAGGGAAGGGGGAAAACGATAGGGTGAGTAGCAGAGAGTATGTGTGTTGTTTGCAGTTTTATCAAGAGAGATATACAGGAGCTTTAGGTGTGGTGTGACTGAGTGGTTTTGTGAGGAAGATGATAAGGAAGATAGGTTTCTTTGTGGTTTGTCTATGTTGCAGAGAAACAAGAATTTTGAGAGGGAACAGGTGAGGTGAGCGGCTGTAGTTGTTGTAGTTAGGGTTTCAAATGAGTTAATTTAGGCACTCACTACCAATATATAGTTAGGGTTATTCCCTTAATGGGCTTGGGCCCAACACCACAAGCCCAATATCGTGTTTTAAATGGCCCGCTCGTTCCTACGAACCCGTTTTCAAAAACCGATCTTTCCGTAACATCATAAATTATAATTTTAGTATTAAAACACGTAAAATATAGTCGGTAGTCGTTGCTTGCGCGCTTCGTTCGTCAATTACAGTAATAATCGCGTAAAATCGCGTTGTTGCCGTTTTAATCTGTTTTTCAAACCGGTTTCGACTACAGTTATTAAAATTTAATTACGAAGCTACATATATCGTAAAATCTTAGTTTTAGAGGTAATACGCATCTCCGATGCTTCCGTTTCATTGCCGATGCGCTCCTGCAGTCATGTTTTTCGCTCACGTTCGTTCTTTGTGACATACGAAAGCACGATATATTCTCAAAACTAAATTCATAAGTATAAAATATTCGTAGAAAATTAGTATTTGTCGGCGTTGTCAATATTTCGTACGGTTTCGATTCGTTATCATTTAATATTCAATGGTTTCTCCGCAGTTCGTCGTACACGCGCTGTAAAGTCGATTAGGCGTTCCTAGACACTCCAAGGGTCTAATTAAGTTTATTTACGTCTTGAACATTATTTATTATCATCCTAATTCTTGTTTTGTGTCTAATTAGGAGCCGTAATTTACCGGGTTTCATAGATACTGCTAATTCGTTTGTGTTTACCAGGTCTCGGGTGATGATAGATACTGACAATGGTGAAAAACGAGCTTAAATATGAAGAAACCGAGCACCGGAATGAGATCAGGAGAGTGTATGTTAAAAAGGAACAAAATTAGAGAAAAATAATATCCTCGCCACCCGCGAGGAGATAAGGGAATTGTCTCGGGGACCGCGAGAAGAGCTTTAAGTGCCTTTGACTTATTTGCTTCCTCGCGAGCTGCGAGGAAGAAGGTTGTTTGACTCGCGGGTGCCGAGAAGGGGTTTTCGGTAAAGAGTTTCGTGACTGGAGCTGGTTGCTGGATTGGAAACCTATAAATACATCTCTACAAAGATGTCCAGCCCTAGAGATGTACTTTGAAGAACTTGGACGAATTTTGAAGTTTAGAGATCACGTTTTCGCAAGGTTTTCGAGCTAGGATTCATCGGTAAGAAGCACGAAGGCACGAGATTGAAGATCATTCGGGTTTTGTGGCGCAACCCCCGACCCCACCCTGGGAGCGGGCACCGCGAGCACGAGCCGGTAGTATTGGTGTTTATTAGATTTGCAGCAGAATTAAAACATCAAGATCGTAGTTAGGAAATAAATTTAGAGTTTGCAAAACACCAAACTTTTTATATTAAACAAATGGGATAAAAACGCATATTTCATTTATAATATATTTATAGGGATAACCCTAACTTGCTGAAAATATAGTTTCTTCTTTTATTCAGGTAATTTATAGCCACTTTATTTAAGCCTTTAGTGCTCCCTAGCTGGCTTCTTAATAGCTTCACATCAGGTTACCTGAAACGCATTTTGAAAATATTTTATCAGCAAGAAATACTGGCGAGTACATTCCATTTTATAAAAATGTAATGTTATATTTTACAGCATCAATGGTTTTTACATTTGTTTATATCTACCAATTTCTCAAACAGTATTGCTACCAGGGCACAATTCCCCCGTGCTTGTGGTCATGCTAATATTTGCTAACTCTTTGTCCAATATTAACGAGGTGTTGGTGCATGCGTCTGTCGACTTCGTCTTGTATCGAGTCTTGTATTAGATTGTATAGATCAGGGCACGTTATACGAGAAAAATGTCAAAAATAGGTTAACAGGTAATTCCGCACGAAATTACAATATGTAATTTCGCTTGGTAATTTAGCATGAAATTACAATTTCGTGTGAAACTTGATTTCGCATGAGCCGGTTCATGCGAAATCACCTTGCCTATATATAGGTGTCTGATCTGTGTCATTTGTAACGAAATTAGATTCCGGTTTGAGAGCCGAAGTGCTGCCGAAGTGTCAACTCGCTGTAAAACTTTGTCAAATCAATCCAAAAACAGTTTAAAGTGTATATCTAGCTGAATTGAACTTGATACGTCTGTTTCCGCCTTTCGTATTGAGAAAAACTCTTCTGATCGACTCGTTCGGGTCAGAAAACGATCCTACATGTGGTATCAGAGCTCAGGAGGAAGAGTTCTTACCAATTCAGCTTAAAATTATGATTTCTACACCTTCTTTTCAAAATTAAACTTGATTTCACGGTTAAAATGACTTGAATTTCACACATTATATGCGAAACAGTGTTTTAACAAACCCTTGAAAGTTTCAGACCTAAAATCGAACAAAAACTTGATCAATTTTGGCAAAAACGAGATGATGACATCAGCAGTATTCCGCATGAAATAAGGCTTATTTCGCTTGAGTAGTTCCACACGAAATTACTTATTTCGCACCAGATTGTATTTTCTCTTGAGTATTTCGTACGAAATTAGTTGATTTCGCTTGAGACTGGTATTTCATTTGGTTATTTCGCACAGAATTAGTAATTTCGTGTGAAAGGGTATTTCGTTTGAACTGATTTCGTGTGAAGTTATTATTTCGTTTGAACAGGGTTATTTCGTTTGAAGAATTTAATTCCGCACCAAAGGTTATTTTGCTTGAGTTGGTATTTCGTTTGAAACTGTCTGATTTTGTGAAACTTGTTACCGAAACATGGAAGAAGAGTTTTATAACGCGTTTCCTACAGCCCTGACTACTCCTACTGCCATTGCTCAGAACATGAACATGGAAAATAAACTGGAACTTTACAAAAACCCCCGAAACTAATGAGCATTGAGGAATATTATGGATGGAAAGATCGGTTTGAAAACTGGGTTCAAGCAATTCATTTGAGATCTTGGGAGTGGATTGAGAAAAAATATGTTAAACCTCGTACTGATATGGGAGTTATCAAAACTATTTCTGAATTTTTGGACAAAGAAAGAGATATGTACAAAGCAGAAAAGATGATGATCAGTTTACTCCAGCAAGCTATCAAAGAAGACATCTTTATATTACTTCAACATGTTAATACTTCACGTTCAATTTGGGAAGCTCTTCGAATTAAGTTTGAAGGAAGTGAGAAGATGATTAAGAGTAAAAAGGCATTGTTAAAGAAAGAATTTGATTTATTTTCAAGTTTGCCGGGAGAAGATACAAAGAAATTGATTGAAAGATATTGTCACTTAGTACGATCAAAGTCATTGTTAGGTATTAACAAAGATCGTGAGGAATGGGTTGACAAATTAGCTGATGCCTTACCTCAGAAAGAATGGGGTACATTTTTGATGATATTAAAGAATACTGGAGAATATGATGGATTGACAATTTCCCAGTTCATTGAAAAGATTGAAGGACAAGATCTTAAGCAACAAAAGATTGCAAGAATGAACAATCCGAGTGCACAACAAGATGTTAAGATGTACTTCAAAGGGAGTGTTCAAAATGTCGAAGCAAGTCCAAAAATCCAAACTGCTTTTAGTGTCGAAAACTCATCTGGATCAGTCAATCAAAGTCCAAACAATAGTAGTGGATTTTCATCATATCCAAGTGTTAATCCAAAGGAATCAACTTCAAGTCATCAGTTTCAAAGCTCAAACAGCAGTAATGGTCATGTATTACACTGTAACATCGCATTGCATCTTCAGAATGGTCAAAATTTTTCTGAAGAAGTTGCTAAAAGTCATATGTCATTGCTAGCTACAGTGTTGGAATCATATGAAGGGTTGGTTGCAGGAAGGATCGGAAATCCTATGTTGATAAAAGAGGATTACGATCAGATCGATGCTGAGGAAATGGAGCTTATGGACATTAAATGGTGTTTATCAAGTGTTCTGAGGAGAGCAGAAAAATTCAAGATGATTGCAGGAAGATATGATTTCTTGGATGCAAATGTTTCTACTTTGGGTTTTGATAAATCTAAAGTTACTTGTTTTCGATGCAGGGAGAAAGGACATTTCAAGAGGGAATGTACCAATCGAGAAGCAAGTGGAGCAAAGAATCCGTTTGGTGGTGGTAATGATTATTATAGGAAAGCAATATATCAACAAGTTGCTCATCAACCGTATCAACAAAAAGAACCACAAACTGCACATGCTAAAATGATCGAAGAAGCAAGTAAGAAAGCTTATTATGGCATAATTGATCAAGATGATGAAAAAGTAGCAGAAGGTTTCAGTTGGGACAAATACATACCATCTGATTCAAAAGTAGCAGCTCTCATTGCACAAATAGTTCAAGAGCCAAATTTGATGACGGAATGGATGAAAGCGTTTGCTAGTGTTGAGAAAAATCAAGATGAAGAGTTTGTTTCTTCAGATGATAGTTCAGAAAATACACAAGTGTTTGATCAATCATCAACTGATGATAGTGATGATGAGGAAGAAATGCATATTAATATTGCAAAAACTCATTTATCTCCTGAAAGTTTTGAATTTTATTTTGCAGATAGAGTAAAGAAGCTGAAGGAGAAACGAGCAGCAAAAGAACAGAAAAAGGTGAAAAGTGAGAGCGTTGTTCAGGAAGAGAAGTCTGAACAAAGTGAAGAAGTTAAAGTTGCTGAGAAAGAGGTTGAAGCTGAAAAGGTGTTTGAAGCTGAGAAAGTGATTGAAATTGAGAAGATAGTCGAAGTTGAAAAGATTTTCGAAGTTGAAAAGATTGTTGAGGTCATAAAACCGTGTTTGAAATGTTCGGAAAGTTGCAAGCTGTGTGAAGATGAGAAATTGAGTGAGCAAGATAAGATGAAAGAAAATTTATTGTTCAATCTCAACTATGTGAAAGAATCGTATGATGTTTTGAACAGAACGGTAACTGGTCTACAAAAGACTAACTCTGAAAGAGAAGATGCATTGACTATGATGAATGCTGTGATGATGACAAAGCAAAAGGAGATTAATCATTACATTGAAGAATGTGCAAAATTGAAGCAGGAGTTGGAGATAGAAAAGATAGAGAATGAAAGAATCAGACGTTTACTGCAAAGTTATTCTAGTTCTGATTATTTGATTGATAGAATTTATCCAACTGTTGCAGGTATGGAAGCTTTTCAAGACAAGAAGACTGAAGAAAAGGATACTGGTAAGAAACAAAGTGCAAATTATAACAAGTGTCCGCCTCCGATTTGGGAAGGTTATTCTCCCAGAAAACCAAATGAGGAGCAAGTCAAAAAGGCAGTCAATATAAAGTTAAAGTCCGAAACAACTGATGAGTTACCAGAAAATTTTGACGTTACATTTACATCGTCTGACACTGATCATGAGTCTGAGTTAATAAAAAAGGTGGTCGATCAGGTGTTGGATAAAGATGAGGAGTCAGAGTCAAAGTCTGAGTCAGAAAATTCGAGTTCGTTGGTCAACAGTTCAAAACCATTGGTTAAGAGAGTTTACAATAAAGAATTCCTGTTATCAAAATCTAATTTGAATGACGGATCAATCAAAGTGGCATATACTTTGAATGATTCAGACAAATTATATTCTGATGAGGAATTTCCAATAAGAGGTGTTAAACCAGAAATGATCAAAAAGGTTTTCAAATTAACAGAAATCAATATTTCTGAAATAAAAGATGTAAATCTTTCTGAAAAATCAAAACCTTACACTTCAAGAATTCAACAACGTTTAAACAAGAAAAAGGGTTATAGTTCTGGTTCTGGTTTTCAAAAGAAATCAAATCATAACGGTAATTACAAAAAGAAAGGTCTCGGTTTTATTCCACCGAAAAATTATAAAAATGAGAAAACTTATAAAACAAAAACTGTATTTGTTTCATGGACAAGTTCGGAAGAAGAACAAAAGAGTTCATTCTGGAAACAAACAAACGAAGAGTTCTTTGATGAAAAACAAAAGTCTGTGAAGAATGGAGTCTATCAGAGAAAAGAGACAAAAACCTGTTACAGATGTCAAGAAGTTGGTCACATCGTTTGGAATTGTCCAATGGCTACCAACACAAAACAGGAAGTTGTTTCTAAACTGAAAGAAAAGATTGTTGAGAAAAATGAACCACCAACTGAAAAATTTAAAGTTTTTAAAAATTCAACATATGAAGTTGGTGAATGTTCAAAAAGGTTTTACAAGAGAAGAGTAAATCTTGACAACCAGAAGTGGGTTGTTAAGAAATCTGATGTGAAATCTGGCGATGAATCTGATTCCACAAAGTCAGAGGAGCCACAAGTTTAGCTAAAAATTGAAACATCAGTTCCGCCAATGGATGATGTCAATTTTCCACCATTGCGAGCTGAAAATTTTAAACAAAAAGTTGGAAAAATTGAGATCTCGAATAAATTCTATTCTGAGAAGAAAGAATTTGATGTCGACAAAGTTTTTAATGGAAATGTGAAAAAGATTTTTGGGAAGATGGTCGATGGGAAGGTCACAGGGGTTAAAGAGTTTTATGAAACAAAGAAAGCAACCTATTACCCAGGTGAAGAAGAAGAAGTTAAATCCAAGTTTGGTCAGGCTTGGATGTCTGTTTTTCATATGTAAAAAGTATGACTTGCGGGAGCTTCCAGGTTGGTAAGTGTGGAGCAGGTATCGGCATCTTTCTTGATAAATTCACGAAAGTGATTTCGTCTTACAAGTGGTTATTGGTTTGTTACTTACAAGTGGTAAATCAGGGACATTAAGTTGTACTTGATTTTCTACAAGTGGTATTTGGTGATTGATCTTAAAATTGTTAAATTTTTTCAAGTGGTTGAAAGAACAAAGTGATGAAATCCCTAACCTACAAGTGATTTTATGAAATCAACAAAACTAATTTTTCGGAAAAACCATTTGATTAAAACAATCTTAAGTGTTTTGAAATCATAATGGGAAAATAGTTTGTTGTAAGGGGGAGTTCTGATTGTTTATGCCAAGTGAATGGCGAATTGAAGCTTGAAAATCAGTTGTCACTTTATTTGTACAGTTTGTTTTAAAATTTCTTTTAAATGGTTTTGTATTTTAGGGGGAGTAAGAAATTTCAGAAAATCCAAAAACATTTGAAATTTGAAAAAGCCAAAAACATGATAAAATGAAAAAGAGTTTTGTTGAAAAAAGAGGAAATGATAGTACATCAGTGGACTATCACAGCATGCTAAAGAATTGGAAAGTTAAATGTGATAAACGGTCTCACTGATGATGTGCCAGTAGGTTTTTACACATTTTGTAGATTGTGTCGAGATATAAACCTAAAATTTCAAACTTACTTATATCGTGGGGAACATCTCTCGGATATATGGGTAACCCCCGAAATCTTGTTTGAAAGGTCCCTCTTTCTGAGATACTTGGTCTTTATACTCAGTGATATCTGGGGTATTATCCCGGGACTTCTGATTTTGCGGAAGCAATGGCCTAGTCCCCGTATAATACTTTATGCTTGCATGAAATATAGCACCACCCTCAGTACAAAAAATGATGAAACATTGAAAAATGCTAATCATGTGCTGTTGAAGAAAAGATTCTCTAAAGGGAACACACCAAAAGTCGAAGCCATCATCTCTCTGATTTTGCGGAAGCAATAGCCTGAGCTCTCATGGCCCTCGTATTTTAACCCTTTACAGATATCATCTAGGAATACTCACCTGTAAGACTGAATATTGGGATCTGGATATGGGAGTATATTCAAGAGATGGGACACGCAAATAAGTTCAAGTGCTTAAGACATTAATCTCGTATCTCGAAACAGTTGAACTTTGTGTGAAAATTTAAGTGGATCAATATACTGACAATCTAAGTGAATCGCTTAGAACTAAAAATGTTTAAAGCTTAATGGTGTTGGTGTTTTGTCTCATAAACTGATATGATCCTCTTACGCAAACTCACAAAAATATTGTCGGTAAATATTTCTTTACTGCATTTCTTTCTAGTTCAAAAAGTCCAAAAAGATTTTCGGAGTTTTTTAGCATAAAATTTTGAAAAATTCAAAAAGATTTTCGACAACTGATGCTGAAAAGCTGATTTTCAAAATTCCAAGTGCTAAACATGATGACAATCAGTGGGGGGAGTCTGTTTGAAATAAGAAGTGAATTTGATATAAATGTTTTTCTTACAAGTGGTTCATCAGAGTTTAACATTGTAATATCATTTGTTAATTGATTAATTCTTGCAAATGATGGTGTGATTGTGTCTACAAGTGGGAAACAGAGAATAAATTTGTAAAAATTTTAAATTTGTGAAATTTATTTCTGGATTAAGAATGTGCAGGTTAACCAGACTGCAATCCCAGACTGCGATCCCAAGCACAACTTAAGGGGGAGTCTGAAAATTGTAGAGCCAGATTCAGATCCTGAAGATCACGCAAGCTGATGATACTGAAGAACTTAAGGAATCAAGAGATCTGATCAAGAGAATTAGGGTGAGATAAGAGACAGGTGGAGATCCTGGAAATGAAGAGAAGAAAGAGATTGAGGATGTTTTACATTATCAGATACTTTGGAAGAGTTCGAGGAGACTAATAAAGATTGAAGATTGAAGACTCGACACTGAAGACTTCGTCAACATTCGAGGGGGAGTCTGTTGGTGCATGCGTCTGTCGACTTCGTCTTGTATCGAGTCTTGTATTAGATTGTATAGATCAGGGCACGTTATACGAGAAAAATGTCAAAAATAGGTTAACAGGTAATTCCGCACGAAATTACAATATGTAATTTCGCTTGGTAATTTCGCACGAAATTACAATTTCGTGTGAAACTTGATTTCGCATGAGCCGGTTCATGCGAAATCACCTTGCTTATATATAGGTGTCTGATCTGTGTCGTTTGTAACGAAATTAGATTCCGGTTTGAGAGCCGAAGTGCTGCCGAAGTGTCAACTCGCTGTAAAACTTTGTCAAATCAATCCAAAAACTTTGTCGACTCGCATTGTATATTTTTAATAGGTACTCAAGAAAATTATTAGAAAATATCATCAGGAAGCCTGTAATAAAACCTAAGTTTACAAAGTGAGTCATTCTCTTTTCCTCACAGTTTGTGAGGCATTATTTAAATTGCTTTACAAAACCGTAAATGTTTATCAGTTATAATTACAGTTATTAAGTTTTTGTATTCAACACTATCGGTATGTGGGGTTTTGTATACATTACTTGACACTCGTGTAGGATCGTTTTCTGACCCGAACGAGTCGATCAGAAGAGTTTTTCTCAATACGAAAGGCGGAAACAGACGTATCAAGAGAAATATACAATGCACGCGTGTTAGTATAATAACCCAATTCAAATTTATCAATACGTCACGAGACAGAACCCCAACTTCGTTTACAAAACATAGGCTTTATCAGGCAGCGCTTTGGCATCAGTTGCTGGGCTCAAGATCGATCGGACAGAGTATCGAATCAGTGATCAAGGGTTAAAACACTTACAACGGGGCAGAGCTTTGTGATAATTAGGGGTATTATAATTTGAGCAGAGAGTAATTAAGAGAAAGAAAGAAATTTGTGAGCGAGTTGAAACTGTCCCTGGACTGCTCAATTTATACGAATTCTCGGACCCCGTCGCGTCGCGCAACGAGCAACCTAATTCACCGTCGCGTTGCGCGACCACCCCAGCTAGGGCCTAGCTTTGACTAGTCACTAGCCTAGGCTTGACACGTGGCTGCCACATGGCTGCCAAGTGTCCTGGTCATCAACCAAGGTGTCACGTAGCGCGACGAGACTATGGGTATGCCATCGCGTAGCGCGACGACACAAAAATCATATTTTTATTGTTTTGTTGTGTCGGGTCTTGTTTACACGATTAAAGTCTCGTTTTGGATTCTTTTGTGGCGTTTTTTAGTGTTGTTACATCCTCCATACCTTGTTTTAAATCTCGTCATTTAGATTCACTGGAAATAGGTAAGGATACTTCCTTTTCATTTCAGATTCTAGCTCCTATATGTACTTGGGTCCTTGCTTTGAATCCCACTTCACTTTGACCAGAATTAATCTCTTGTGTTTGAGATTCTTAATCTTTCTATCTTCAATCTGAATGGATTTCTATACAAATTTAAGCTTTTCGTTTACCTCTATATCTTAAAAAGGTATTACCAATGATTCATCAGCTAAACATCTCTTGAGGTTACATATGTGAAATACATCATGTACTCCTGCTATTTCTTTTGGTAACTGTAGCTGATAAGCTACTGGCCCTATTCGTTTGATAATTTCAAAAGGTCCAACATATCTTGGGCTTAGCTTTCCTCTCTTTCCAAACCTAACAACTCATTTCCATGGTGAGACTTTCAATAGTACCTTGTCTCCAACTTGAAATTCTAACGGTTTACGACTGTTGTCTGCAGAACTCTTTTGACGACCTCTTGCTGTTTTTAGTCTTTCCTTGACTTGAATAATTTTGTCTCTTGTTTCTTGTACAATCTCAGGACCTGACAGTTGCTTTTCTCCAATCTCTGCTCAACATACTGGTGTTCGGCATTTCCGTCCATAGAGTGCTTCAAATGGTGCAGCATTGATACTGGTATGATAGCTA
This sequence comes from Helianthus tuberosus, assembly GCA_030545235.1. Taxonomy (NCBI): domain Eukaryota; kingdom Viridiplantae; phylum Streptophyta; class Magnoliopsida; order Asterales; family Asteraceae; genus Helianthus; species Helianthus tuberosus. The sequence continues at coordinate 71,904 of JARYGA010004041.1, forward strand.
TTGTTGTAAGAAATTCCTATTAAAGGTAAGTGTTCATCCCAATTTCTTCCAAAATCTATCACACAGGCTCTAAGCATATCTTCCATAGTCTGAATTGTCCTTTCACTTTGTCCATCCATTTGAGGATGATAGGCTGTACTTAGATTTAGTCGGGTTCTCATTGCCTTTTGGAAACTTGTCCTGAAGTGAGAAGTAAAACGAATATCTCTGTCAGATACAATAGATAAAGGAATCCCATGTAATGAAACTATTTCATTTACATACAACTTAGCTAGGTGTTCCATACTGAAAGTTTCTTTCATCGGTAAGAAATGGCCAGATTTAGTCAATCTGTCTACAATCACCCAGATTATGTCATTACCTTTTCGTGTCTTGGGTAATTTGGTAACAAAATCCATTGTTATCAATTCCCATTTCCAAATTGGCATTTCCAACTGCTGAAGTAATCCTGAAGGTTTCTGATGTTCAGCTTTAACCTGTGAACATGCTAAACATTTAGCAACATAATTTGCTATATCCTTTTACAATGCTTTCCACCAAATTTTTTTCCTTAAATCTAGATACATCTTGTCACTTCCAGGATGCATCGTATATTTAGATTTATGAGCTTCTTCTAGAATTTGGCTTCGTAGGTTTCCCTGAATAGGTATCCAAATCCTTTTCTTATGGAATCTCCAAATTCCATCTTCTCCTTTTTCTAATTCTTTAATAATTCCTTTTAGACCTTCCGCATCATCTTTGATTGTTGTTTCCTGTATCTTTTTCGCTTGTTCATTTACATCTACCTGCAGGTCTAGTCTGAGATCACGTACCCTTTTTTGCTTCTCATGGTACTTTCTACTTAAAGCATCAGCTACTACATTAGTTTTTCCTGCATGATACTGGATATCACAATCATAATCACTAAGGATTCCCATCCAACGTCTTTGCCTCATATTTAATTCTTTTTTCCCGAAAATATATCTTTAACTCTTATGATCTATGAAGACAATAAACTTACTACCATAAAGATAGTGTCTCCAAATCTTAAGGGCAAAAATTATTGCTCCTAAATCTAGATCATGTGTTGTATAATTCTCTTCATGCTTCTTAAGTTGTCTGGAGGCATAAGCAATTACCTTTTGAGATTGCATTAACACACATCCAAATCCTAACTTGGAGGCATCACAATATACTACAAAGTCTTCAGTTCCTTCTGGTAAAGCAAGTATTGGTGTGTTAGTTAATCTTTGCTTCAAAATCTTGAAAGCTTCCTTTTGTTTTGGTCCCCATTCAAACTTAACTGACTTGCAAGTTAGTTTGGTTAATGGAATGGCTTTTCTAGAAAAATATTGAATAAAGCGTCTATAATATCCTGCCAATCTAAGAAAACTTCTTACTTCCGTTGGTGATTCAGGGACCTTCCATTTGGTAATAGCTTCAATCTTCGTAGGATCCACATGAATTCCTTCATGATTAACTAAATGTACAGAAATTGCACTTCTTGCAACCAGAATTCACATTTTGAGAATTTAGCATAAAGCTTTTCTTATCTCAACAATGTCAGAAGTATATGCAAATGCTCTGCATGCTCTTCCTTATTCTTAGAGTACATTGGTATATCATCTATGAAAACAATTATGAATTTATCTAGGTATGGTTTACATATTATGTTCATCATGTCCATAAATACGGCTGGGGCATTGGTTAAACCAAATGACCTGAATGTAAATTCATAATGACCATACCTTGTTCTGAAAGCAGTTTTAGGAACGTCCTCTTCATGTACCTTCAGTTGATGATATCCTGAGCGTAAATGGATCTTATAAAAGAATCGGGCTCCTTGAAGTTGATGGAATAGATCATCGATTCTCAGTAGTGGGTACCGGTTTTTAATCGTAATTTTATTCAACTCTCTGTAATCAATGCACATACGCATCGATCCATCTTTCTTCTTGACAAATAGCAATGGTGCTCCCCATAGGGATGAACTTGGTCGTATAAAACCTTTTACTAATAATTCGTCTAACTGTTTCTTCAATTCCCGCATCTCCGTTGGTGCTAGATGATAGGGTGCTTTGGCAATCGGTGCCATTCCTAGTAACAGGTGAATTCTAAATTCAACCTCGCGATCCGGGGCCCCCAGGTTACTCTTCTAGAAAAACATCTGAGAATTTAGATACTACAGGAATATCTTTTAATTCTTTTCCTTTAGTGTTAATGATTACTGAAATCATATACACCATTCCTCCTTTCTGTGCGTAGCTTGCAGCTTTCATCACAGAGATGAATTTCGATGACCTTGTTGGCTTGTCTCCTTTAATTGTGATCCTTTGGCCAGTTGGCATACATACTTCTACAGACTTTTGAGCACATAAAATACGTGCACGATTAGCTACCAACCAATCCATTCCTAGTACAACATCGAATCCGGCTAGATCCATGGGTAATAAGTTAGCATTAAAGTTATGACTTGAAATTTCTAACTTTCCTTCCTGAAGGATTTCGTTTATTTTGATAGAATATCCATTTGCCGTTAACACCAGACAGTCTTGGTGAATTTAGTTAACGGTTGATTAAGAAGTTTGAAAAAAGAAGTATTTATGAAACTTTGGTTTGCACCAGAGTCAAATATTACTTTAGCGTAAACATCATTAACTAAAAACGTATCAGCAATCACATCAGGGATCATCTTAGCTTCTTTGGTTGTCAGTACGAATGCTCGGGCATTCTTCTTGGGTCCTTCTATTGCCTTTGTTTTATTTTCTGCTGCTGGAGCTAGTTTTGGGCAGTTGGGTCGGATATGACCTGTCTCTCCGCAGTTGTAGCATGTTCTTGCACTAGCTTTGGTTCTACATTCTTCTTCCTTATGCCCTGATTTCTTGCAGAAGTTATAATACCTTGCGTATTTTCCTGAATGTTTTCTCTTACAAAACTTACAGAAAGGTGGAGAAGGTGAACATGTTCCTTTACCGCGATAGGAATTTCCATAACGTAGTTCCTGGGTAATCTTTTGAGCTAGATTCTTTTTCTGGTTTTCCTCTTGTGTACGTACAAATCCATCTGTCAGATTGTTAGCAAGTTCCACTGCTTCTTCTATTGTTTGTGGTCTAGCTGCCTTGACTATATCTCTGATCTCACTGATTAATCCCCAGATATGGCGGGAGATTAATACTGGTTCTGGTGAGGCTAGGGTTGGTACTATCCTGGCATATTCAAAGAATATAGTAGTATATTCTCTGCAATCTACCCCAATCATTCTATGATTTTGGAAATTATTGGTAATCTGTTCCTTTTCATGAGGAGGACAAAACTTTCTTTCAACTATTTCCTTAAAGCTGGTCCATTCCATATTGTAAACCCTGTCACTTTCTCTTGATTGGAGAACGGTATTCCACCACTCTAATGCTCCATCTTTGAAAAGATTAGAAGCATACATGATCTTATCCTCATCTGCACACTTATTTATTTTTAAGACCGCTTCAGTCTTTTCTATCCAGCATAAAGCTGAAATAACTCCTTCTTTACCTGAGAATTCTATTGGTTTACAGGATATGAATTCCTTGTAAGAACTAGGGATGAGCATTTGGTACCGGTTCTCATTTTCCCCGTTTTTCGGTACCGGTACCGGTATTTACTGGTAAAACACCGGTAAGTACCCCTACCATACCGGTACCGGTACCGATACCACCTTTCCCCATTTTTCGGTACCGAACGGGTACCGTGCTCATCCCTAGTAAGAACAGCCATATGAGATGGTCCTTCTTCTTTTTGGAATTGGAGCTTTGATGAGAAGTCCGTGATCCCTATTCACACTGTGACTTGGCTCAGTGGGCATACGTTTACTGCCTATTATGGAATTATTATTTTCTGCCTTTTTATTAATAGTGTCGATAATAAATGGCATGACATCTATGATTCCTTGAGCTACTATGTGTTCTATAGCACTTTTATCCACTTAGTTCCTGTTATCATTATTATTCTGGAATTCTTGATTTACTTCATTTGACATCTGTATTGTAAACATGATCAGGTATTGATATCACAGAATAATTTAAACAAACAAACAGTCAAGCATATTGATCCAAAATCATCGAGCATTACGACATTTACTCTGTTTCATATATATGCATCTAGTACAACTATAACTGGAATTTAAACGTTAGTAATTATGCATCGATACATATATATAGGTGATATATATTATATATTTTAGAGGATATATATATATATATATTATCAAAGTAAAATAAAATACACATATATATAGTATATTAGGCGATGGTTTTCTTAATATTGCATCTCTCTCTCGTCATATTTCCAGACGAGATTCTCCCCGATTTGGTGTATCCTGTTTCCTTCCTCAATTAATTCTTCACCATAGTGGCGAAGTTCTTCTACATTTTCCTGATTCATAGGTGGCATTGGGGCTGGTATGGGCTCGTTGTAGACTGGTTCAGGTTCTCCATATGGCATGTAAGAATATGGGTCATTCATCAGATTTTGAAATGCCCAGTCACTGGTCCACGATTGTTCTAAGGGGTTTGGTGCTGGTAACCTGGGTATTTCGTTTGGGTCGAAAGCTGGGATTGGTAACAGATTTTCTTGGTTTTATTCTAGGTACATAGGCATGGGTGCTATTGGTTGTTCTAGATAGAGAGGTAATAGTTGTGGTTTAGGTGCTCCTACATGGTTAAGATCTAGAATATTTTCTGCGGTTTGGAACATATCTAGATTGGCTAGTCTCCTATCCAGTTCCTCCCACAGAGGTAAAGTCCATGGAATTTGGGCAGTTCCCTCAGCTATTGTTATGGTTGCTTATTTTTGGATATTCCTCATTCTTTTTCTCCTCTCCTTTTTCTCTTTACTAAACCATCCTCTTTTCTTAGGTGGAAAAACTTCTTCAGATTTGGCTCTAAAAACAAAAGGTTCCTCGGAATCTGCTACGTATCCAGATGTTGGATTAGATGGTCCTTCATCCATTGGAGAATGGGACAAGTGATGGTAAGCGTCAGATGTATTCTGATCACTCATACTGTGAACTCAAAAATTGTCAAAATAACATAATATCATAATATACATATTAAGATATACTTACACAGAATAACACACAAGTTATATATAATTTCCTAACACAATGGTAAAAAATTAGGTATTAAAAGAACACCTAAATGACTTAAACCAGTGGCTCTGATACCACCTTCTATCGCAACCCCGACCCCACCATGGGAGCGGGCCCCGCGAGCACGAGCCGGTGGTATCGGTGTTTATTAGATTTGCTGCGGAATTAAAACATCAGGATCGTAGTTAGGAAATAAATTCAGAGTTTGCAAAACACCAAACTTTTTATATTAAACAAATCAGATAAAAACCCATATTTCATTTATAATATATTTATAGGGATAACCCTAACTTGCTAAAAATTTAACTTCTTCTTTTATTCAGGTAATTTATAGCCACTTTATTTAAGCCTTCAGTGCTCCCTAGCTGGCTTCTTAATAGCTTCACATCAGGTTACCTGAAACGCGTTTTGAAAATATTTTATCAGCAAGAAATACTGGCGAGTATATTCCCTTTTACATAAATATAATGTTATATTTTACAACATCAAGAGTTTTTATATTTGTTTATATCTACCAATTTCTCAAATAGTACTGCTACTGGGCACAATTCCCCCGTGCTTGTGGTCATGCTAATATTGGCTAACTCTTTGTCCAATATTAACGAGTGTCAAGTAATGTATACAAAACCCCACATACCGATAGTAATTATAGAATACAAAAACTTAATCACTGTAATTATAACTGATAAAGATTTAGGGTTTTGTAAAGCAATTTAAATAATGTCTCACAAACTGTAAGAAAAAAGAGACTGACTCACTTTGTAAACTTAGGTTTTATTACAGGCTTCTTGATGATATTTTTTGATAATTTTCTTGAGTTCCTATTAAAAATATACAATGCACGCGTGTTAGTATAATAACCCAATTCAACTTTATCAATACGTCACGAGACAGAACGCCAACTTAGTTTACAAAGCATAGCCTTTATCAGGCAGCGCTTTGGCATCAGTTGCTGGGCTCAAGATCGATCAGACAGAGTATCGAATCAGTGATCAGGGGTTAAAACACTTACAACGGGGCAGAGCTTTGTGATAATTAGGGGTATTATAACTTGAGCAGAGAGTAATTGAGCATAAGAAAGAAATTTGTGAGCGCGTTGAAACTGTCCCTGGACCGCTCAATTTATACGAATTCTTGAACCCCGTCGCATCGCGCGACGAGCAACCCAATTCACCGTCGTGTTGCGTGACCACCCTAGCTAGGGCCTAGCTTTGACTAATCACTAGCCTAGGCTTATGACGTGGCTGCGACGTGGCTGCCAAGTGTCCCGGTTGTCAACCAAGGCATCGCGTGGCGCGACGAGACTATTGGTATGACGTCGCGTAGCGCGACGACACAAAAATCAGATTTTTATTGTTTTGTTGTGTCGGGTCTCGTTGTACGCGGTTAAAGTCTCGTTTAGGATTCCTTTGTGGCGTTTTTGAGTGTTGTTATATTTTGTCTTCCCGTTTGTTTTACTTTTCTAGTTTCTTCATACTTTTTCCATGAATTCTTCTTTGTTACTTTGTGATTTGATTTTTTGAACATGTTTTGTGGCTAATAACCTTGAACTACCTAGATTGTGATGAACAGAATGTTATAGTTTTGATTTTTAGTTTGGATGCTTGTTAATTATGGATTTTTATGTTAAAGTAGCAAACTTGTCTTTTGATTCGTTGTGTATGCATCATAGTTATCAATAGCGTCTATGGCGGCCGCTATAGCGAATAGCGTGGCGTGGCGGCCATATGTCGCTACAAGGTACATATCGACCACATAGCGACAATATAGCTACTTCCGAAGTGAATTCCTGCAAAAAATTCTGGCGACGGTGCTGCTTTCAGCCGGAAACCAGGAATAAGGGGGAAGAAGAAAGAGCGGCTGCGTATACGAGTGTTTTAGGCTTTTAGGGTTTAAATAATTTTAGGTACTTAAACATTTAACCCCTCCATCTTTCACTAGTTTACATTCAATCCCTAAAACTTGTATTTTTTTTACTTAAAAAGTGTAAAAGTAGTTTGTGTATTTCAACATTTAACCCCCTCTATCTTCAGTAGTTTACATTTGGTCCTTAAAATTTTTAATTTAGACATAAAAAGTACAAATTAACATTATAAATACATATATAAATTATAAATAGCTATTTTTTATTTTTTAAATTATCTACTACCTAATCGCTAAACACGAAATAGCGGGTGCTATTTCATCGCTATTCGCTACGTAGCATATAGGTCGTCTGTCGCTATTGACCGCTATTCGCTATCGATAACTATGGTATGCATATATATCTAGAATTATTTAATCATTGTTTATTGCTTTGTGTGATCTTGGGTGAATGTCTTTCATGTAACAGGGTGGTCATGCTAGATCATCAACTAGCGTTTGTGATTTGTTTGGTTAATCGGCCGAAATACCTTAGAAGAAATATTTGATAATTAAGTAGGTCTAGGTGTTCTACTAATTATAATAATTGAGAGGTGTGATATTGTCGGTAGGTCTAGGTTGGTAAATTGCTAGGTAAGTCTTTGTAAGGAGTCCGTCTTAGTTGCCTTGTCAACCCTTGTCTATCGAGTTGAATCAAGAACCC
>JARYGA010004043.1:0-87149 GCA_030545235.1 Helianthus tuberosus
GAAGCAGGTATCGGCATCATTCTTGGTAAATGTGTTTGAGAAAGAAATAATGTGATGAAACCCCTAACCTACAAATGGTTTGTGTAAATCAACAAAATTAATTTTCCGGAAAAACCATTTTGATTAAAACAAACTTAAGTGTTTTGAAATCATAATGGGAAAATAGTTTGTTGTAAGGGGGAGTTCTGATTGTTTACGCCAAATGGATGGCGAATTGAAGTGATTCGAGATCAGTTTGTCATTTTTGTACAGTTTGTTTTCAAATTTTCCTTGAAAATCAAAATTGAAACATATTTTGATTTTAGGGGGAGAAAAATTAATATTAGAAATTTTAAAAATTCCAAAAACATTGAAAAAAAATGCAAAAATGAGTTTTGTTGTAAAAAGAGGAAATGATAGTAGATAAATTGGACTGTCACAGCATGCTAAAGAAATGGAAAGATATAATGTGATAAACGGTCTCACTAAAGATGTGACGATAGGCTCAGCTAGACTAGTAAATTTGCGATAACGATACAAACCTAAATGAAAAAGCCTAGTTCTAGTGGGAAACTTGATTGAAAGCATAGTACTTAGTTTTGTCCTTCTTGATTGTGTGCCTACTCGGTAATCGCTGATTGTCGAAAGACATAAAACTGGTTAAGTTTGTGAACTTTCACAACTTTGCTAAAAAGTCGCTGTGATTGTGCATTTCATTTTGCAAAGATTTAAACTTGTCTTATTTCTTTATTTTGTTTAAGCATTGGACATCCTCTGCGTATACGTGAGTATCGACCTGGATGTTATTGCCTAAATGTTCTGCTTTATTTTCTTTGGTGTTTCGTTTAAGCTTTGGACCTCCTCTGCGTATACGGGAGTATCGACCTGGTGGTTAAAGCCTAAACAACTTCAACTTGTTTTATTTTTCTTATTTTGTTTAAACATTGGACTTTCTCTGCGTATACGGAAGTATCGACCTGATTGTTAATGTTTAAACATTCTGCTTTGTTTTCGCACAAATCACAGTTGATAAAAGTTTAAAGGCATTACTTGGGTCAGTGTATTGCATGATGAGGGGATATGCTGAGATCGTGGGGTCCATAAGAATTTAGTGCAATATTAATATACCTTAACGTATCGGTAAGCATTTGGAAAGTTTTTAGATTGAGTTTAAGTGGACAACAATATCGTCAATCAATGTGAATCGTTTAAAGCTTAACGGTGTTGATGATTTGTCTCATAAACTGATATGATCCTGTTACACAAACTCACAAAAATATTGTTTGTAAATATTTCTTTACTGCATTTCATTACATTCAAAAATCCAAAAAGATTTTAGTGTGTTTTAGCATAAATTTTATAAAATACAAAAAGATTTTCGACAACTAATGTTGGAGAGCTGATTTTCAAAATTCCAAGTGTTGAACATGATGAACTGGTTTGGGAGTGTGTGTACTGAATTGAAAAATCTTGATTTAAAAAAAATTGAGATTAGTTAATCAAGGTCATTAATTTGAACTTGATATAACCATTACTAGTAAGTTTTTTTTATTGATTTAAGTAAAAACTTATGTTTTGATGAGAATTATGTAGGTGATGAACTGAACAGAACTAAAAGCCAGCGTTTGATCTCAAGGTGATAACTAATTCCAGACAGCGATCCCATCATGATGAAAGGGGGAGTCTGACGAGGTTAGAGCCAAAGAGAAGATCCTGGTATATGTTAAGAAAGAAAGGAGATCGATCAAGATTGAAGAGTTGTCATGATGAAGACTCTCACTGAAGATTCCGTCAACATTCAAGGGGGAGTCTGTTGGTGCAGTTGTCTGTCGACTTCATCTTTGTTCGATTCTCAGATTGTGAAAGAGCCCGAAGACCGGTAAAGACTGAAGAATGAGAAGACTCGTTACTTCAGACTCGTCAACATCCGAGGGGGAGTCTGTTAGTGCATTACGTCTGTCGACTTCGTCTTGTATCGAGTCGTGTAATAGAATGATGAAACAAGTCACACAGTTCGAGATTAACAGGATACAGAGGTGAACAAGCCAGTTCAAACGAAGTGGCCAGTTCAAACGAAGTGGTCAGTTCAAACGAAGTGGTCAGTTCAAACGAAGTGGACAGTTCAAACGAACTAAACCAGTTCATACGAACTGGAGATGCTTGTTCAAACGAACTGGATTTAGTATAAATAGTGGACTTGTTGTTTTCATTTGTAACTTTTGGATTCCGGTAGCGAAGCTCTGCCGAAGTGTCTCCAGCCTTGTAAACGTGTTCTAATCAATACAAGAGACAATTAATAGTGAATATCAAGTTGAAACAAAATCTGATTCATTGAATTCCGCCTTTGAATCAGTTTAGAGTTCTTCTGAAGACTCGTTCAGATCGATTCTCGATCCTACAGCAAGTGGGGGAATAATGGCAGCTAGTAGATATATTGTTTTGCTACTCTATTTATTATATGTATATATATTTTTACTAAGAATAAGGGACTAATATTACAAGCATAGTTGAGCAATAACTAATATATATATATTAATCAAGTTACGGTTTAACGGTTCAGGTCGGTTTAACACGATATGAATATAATATAAATTTTATAAGCATGTATCTAACTCGTCAAATATGTTTTGATTTATAAGAGTGAAACAAACGGATTTTTACCTCGAAGATACAGGTTGTCACATCATCCCCAAGTTGAAAGAAATTTTGTCCCGAAATTTAGCATGTAGTTACTGAGGAAGCTAGTTAGGTTGCGTGGTTTCCTGGTTTTCTTGGGGTGTCACATCATTAGGCCAAAAACCCCTTATACTAGCCTCGCTTAAATTAGCAAACTGTGTTTCCTGCATACATAAACACTGGATTTTATTTTCCACAACTAATTTTGTAATCCAACCTGCCTTGCCATCCTTACCTTCCCCCTTAATATTTATGGATAAAAAATTCATGGTTGACCGTTCGTCACCCTTTCTTCCTCCACAACTTTCCTCAACAAGTTTCTATAACTCTTTATCCTTATCTTCAGGACCCCCTACTCGGATTGTTTCCTCTGTTTATTTCTTTATCTCAATTTCTCTGCTATCTACAATTTCATTGAGCCCACCCTCAGTATTTGTATGACCGTGAACCGTAGAGTTGGAAACATAACCATCAATATCGTCTTGTGTTTCCGAGATCCTGGTGCCCTCCGTCGATCTTGATTCTTGAACCTTAGTGCCACCGCCCCCTTCTTGCTCTTGGTTATTTTCTAACCAAGGTTTCTTTGAGCGTTGCACTACGGAGTCCGTTTTCTTTCTTTTGAGAGCTTTAGTATGTGGGTTTATTTGCCATATTAAGTTTTCAAGTTCAAACGGGTCACCCGGATCCAGAAGTTTTTCATTCAAATCAAACTGCCCAATATTATTATTACAAATTTGGGCCAGAATGTCAAAATCCTTTTTACCATTGGCCTTCTTGTTGGCTGGCCCATTAATCTCATCATCTCCATTATTTTGGGCCTTAAAAACCCCATTACACATTGGCCCATTTTCCCAACTAACTTCAGCATGAGACAAAATTCTAGGACCCCTACTCATAAATTTCTCTCTTTCTTCATTTAATATACTTTTATCTTTATTCTCACTACTATAATTGAAAAGGTTTTCCCAGTCCCCACCAAAGCGGTAGTTCCCATGTGTCTCTTCATTGGTTAACCCTTCATCACCCCTGTTACCTTTTTGATTTACCGTCATTCCCCCTCCCCCTTCATTGGTTTCCCCGGCCACCTGAGATTCTTCCATATTCCAGCCAATAGTCGGAGATCCCATTTTTTCCGGTATCTGTCCTTCTACCTGTTCCATCACCATAGAAGGATCATCCGTTTGTTCTTCTGAGGTTTGGTCTTTCTTCTCTTGCTCATCCACATGCATGCTATTCTCATGAGGCCCCCCATGTACCATTTCATTTTCAGTTTTCTCCTGCCGATTACCCCCTTTACAATGAAACTCGGTACCCATAGATCCTTTACCTCTGTCACCCACACACCATATGTTCTGTACTTCCACGAAACCTTTATGTTCTGATCAATTCTCTCCCTTATATTCACTAAGACTCCTAAAAAATTGAAGTGCAACTTCAAATCTGTATCAGAAGGTTAAAAAAATTCCCTGAATCTACCTCCGATGTTCTGCATTATTTCTTCCCCCATAATTGAATTGGTACTCCAGTAATCTTCAGCCACGCCAGGCGTTGAAATTCAGTATGTTGTCCAAACCATATCTCCATGGATTCCAGTCTTCTTTCCCAGATTGTTTTATTTCCTATGAAATAATTCGTCGTCTCCGGTGATTTCATAGTTATTAAGATCTTTTTCCCCTATATACCTTATATTTGCTGCCCATTTGTTCGTCTCTTCTAGCATTGTATACAGTTCCCTGAAAGCATCTGCATCTTTCATAACCCCTACAACAGCCCTACCCCCTAAACTTTGGCTGTGATTGACTCCTTGATGAATCATATCATTTGGTTGGTATCCTCATGTTTATCTTTTTTCTCCTCCGGCTCTGTGTCTCTAACCTCTTTTTCCTTGTTAAGATATTGGTTATTCCATTGCCATAAACCGGTAGTTTCTTCTGCGGTGCATAATCATACACTTTTAGTATTTGTTTCTTCTGGTTATCCTGGCATCCACCTCTGTTGATAACACCCTGACCCCGAAGAAAGTAATCCTATTTAGTGACTTTACCATCTTTCCCAAATCTTCGATTCTAACAAATGTAAGGAAACCAAATCTGTTTCCCCATGTGTCTCTATTTCTGGCAATATACGCATCCACCAAGACCCCACATGCTTTACTCTCCGTCATTAGCTCCGTCTCCGTTACCATCGCCGGTATGTATGAAATAAAGAATGTTGTCGTGGGTTCCTTGCAGAGTTCTTCCCTATTTTCTTCTTCTTTCTCGCCTTTCTCTCTCCCGTCATTTCTTGGGTATCGGTGGCCGGCGCCACCGGAGAACCCTTTGTCGTGCATACTCACTTTTTGTGGTCAAAGTTGGTTGTATTGAGCCACAGGTGCTGATGATTCTGAAGCCAGTGTAGCACTCAATAGGCCATCAATCGAGCCAGTGGTGACGGTGTCGGTGGGTGGTGGGTATGAGGCGGCACACAATTGATAATCACGATCAAAGAATGGACAAAACAAAGCCAAACAACTGGTGTTGTTGCAACAAATACACAACCAAAATATCAATGCAAACCCAAACAAACAACCGAATAATAAAACCAAAACTTGAACACCCAAACCAAAATTAAATGACCCAATCAAAACAGTAATCAGAGAAAAAGAAAAGGAACGAGTGAACCTGATTCTCTCCTGGTTGACGGCTGAATAAAGATGGTTGTAGATGGCGGTGACCCAATCGGTAGAGGGTTGATTATGTTTGGAAGCAACTAACAACGACTACTTCTTTCTCTGATTGGCAGTTGCATGACGCGGCGATGGTGGTGGCGGTATCTCTAACGATAGCGACTCAGGGAAAGAACCCTAATGTGCAGCGGTTTCTCCAAATTTCTAATGTCAGTCCTTCAATGCCTCATAGGTTGATTTAATTGCTGTGGGGATGGTGGAGATGAAACTCTAGACCATTTCCTCTCTCTGGTGGTAGATTGTAAATGGGAGGTCGGCTCAGATCTGAGACGACGGCGGACGGTGGTGTTTGGGTATTTGCGATGATCATGGACGATGGTGTGTATTTGTTGTGATGTGTGTTAGGTCATATAGTTTTTTTAATGTATAGTTTAAGCCCTTTTTAACACTTTAGTCAAGTTTTTGATTTATAAAACACGATATTTACTAACACTAAACACACATATGGGCAAGTGCACCCATCGTGAGCGTAGTATAGTGTTGGTAAGATACCGAGGTCGTCCAAGGACACAAGAGCTTTTGGTACCGGTTTATCCTCAACGTCTAATCAAATCAAAAATTTAGAAAAAGGTTTTAAACTATAAAATAAAAACTAAAAATGCTGAAAAATAAAAATAAAAATAAAAACAGATAGACAAGATGAATCACTTGGATCTGACTCGCATTTAGTGTAACCTTTGATTATTTTCACACTTTTGCACTTTTTAAGAGATTATCTTAGTTATAGTAGTAGGCCCCTCTTTTGAAGGTGACGTTACCCTCAACCCAGTAGTTTGAGTAAGCAAGGATACAATCCTAAATGGTTGGATTATTGAAAGATAATTAAATAAGTTATTAATGCATAATGTGGTAGGCCCCTCTTTTGAAGGTGACATTACCCTCGGCTAAGTAGTTTGAGTCAGCAGGGATACAATCCTAAATAGCCGGGTTAAAGTTTTAATAGTAGTTTACATATGAGGGGGTCAAGGAGTTCGGACCCCCGCCATCCAATACCAGTGGGTATTGAAGGAGGTCCTGCTAAAATTGACCCAGGTACTTGCAGGATCTATACACTGAACAAGGCAAGACTCTTACCAAACCATTCCTTTAACCCCCGACCAGGTAGCCAACATATCTCCATATAGACCGTGGAGATATGAATGGTGAAAATCTTTTATTTTATATAGACAGTAAAACAATGCCAAGACACCACAGACAAATGATAAGGAAGATTCACCTTCAACATAAGAAACTAGTTATTAAAGTCATTAATACATAACCAAATAAAAAGTGCGAAAATATTAAAAATAAAAGGTATTACACTAAACACTTGTCTTCACCAAGTGATGTAAGAGACTTAGGTAAACATGGCCTTTGGTTGTCCAGAACTCTTACGATCAATCTTGGATCCCGAGACCACTCACACACTCTATGATGGATGATGGTGGTGGATGTTGGTTGTGATGGTAGTGGTGGGTGGGTGAAGTGTGAGAGAGGTGGTTTTCCAAGTGATGGTTTGCAAGTGAGCCAAGCACCCCTATTTATAGCCTGTATAGAAGCCTGGATACGGCCCCGTGTCCATTGGGCACGACCCCGTGTCCACCCATCTTATCTTTCTTCATTAAATGCAGTTTGTCTGCATTAGTTGACCACGCCCCTGTGTCCGATGGGCACGACCCGTGTGTAGAAGCGTATCTGTACTATCAATATTTGCCTAGATTCTGCGAATCTTAGCGTTGACCACGGCCTCGTGATCGCTGAACACGCCCCCGTTGTGACACCCGGCCTTTCAGGCCGTACCGTACAATTGTAACACATGTTGTGAATAGATAAAAGGCTGTATTTGACTTGTTATGATGTTTATATGTGAAATTTAATGAGTTGGTAAAATTTAACTTTGATAAATATTATGTTGGCAACGGTAAGATAAAGGCTTATCGCGTAACGGATAAAATGCGAAACGAACATCGGTGACCACCCGATTAGTGTTAAAATCCTAAAAATAGTCTGTTATGATTAGAATAATAATTTTAATCATATTCATGAGGAGAAATAAATTAAAACGCTAAGAAACTCTATTTTTCGAGTTCAAGCGCGTACCGCGCGATGCAGCGCGTATACCGGCAAAACACTGTCAACACAGCCTGTCAAGGAAACTGATAATCATTTTAGTAATAATTTGATGGGTTTATTACTTTAGAATGATAAAAATAAATAAAGACACATAAATCCCTATTTTTGCGATTTTAAGCGCGTACCGCGCAGCACATCGCGCATACTGCCAAATACCAACAATGTCGCCAGTCCAGGCAAACAAAATATTGTTCCATAATATTTTGGTGATTTTACTTTTATAGAGTGTTAAAAATAATTTAAAACGTGCTAAAACGGGTTAAAACGCTAGATAAAATACCCGATATGCAGTAAAATACCAGTTTTTAGCCTAAATTATATATATATATATGTGTGTGTGTGTGTGTAGGGACATGTGTTAGCAGACTTCTCTCTCTCCTCTTTCATACATTCATTGGGCAAAAATGGAGGTGCATGCATGACTAATGGATCAACACAACTTCCAATTTCTTCCATAAATCAAGAAAATCATTTGAGACAATCAATTCTCACTCCCTCTCTCTTGTTCACGGCTAAACATACACACACACACACTAAATTTAAAAAATTCTAAAGATCCATACTCCTACATGATCCATTTCAAGGAGATTTCAAGTTCATTTGAAGGTTTAAAGGTGTTTTCAAGGAGATTTAAGCTAGAACAAGTTTCACACCATCTTTTTCATTCAAAAACCCATTTGAATCTTGAAGGTATAAAAATTATTTTCTTAAAAATGTTCTTGATTCTTGGTGAAGAAGATGATAGTAAAAAGGTTTCTCTTGTCCATGGAATTAAACACAAACTTGAAACTAATAACAAATGGGTTTTCAAAGAAAATAAAAATGAATGTATGTGTATAAGTATGTATAACCGTGAGTGTGTATACAGGTGTATTTGAGTTGAGTTTTGATTTTGGTTAATTCTTGTTTGATTTGATTCTCAAAAAATGAAATGCATGCATGATCAAAAGGTGATTTATGAAAGTTCATATGGTTAAAAGATGAACATGATAAAGTGAAGTTTTGAAATTATAAGTGTGTATGTATATGGGTGGTGTATGTATGTATAGGTATGTATGCATGTGAACTTTTGATGATTAAAGTCTTAAATGTGTAAAGATATAAGCATATGTCTTGCTTTTATGAATAAATGAGTAGATGATGATGATGTGAAGTATAGAATGTTTGAATATTTGAACATGATTTAAATTTATGATTAGATATATATTTTAGTTCATATAAAATGATAATGATGTTATATGGATGCATTAGATGCATTTACTTGAAGATGCATGATGATTTGTGATTATGAAATGATAATTTAGATATGATTTGATAAAAATAATTTTTGATCATATTCTAAACACTAAAATAAGATTATTTTGAATTGTTTAATGATATATAACTTTGTCATAATGTTTACTAGCCTTGCATGTTGTACTTGGTGCATTAGAAGTTGTAAAATACGTGAAATCGCATGATTTATGTGACTTACACAAAAACTGCACTAATCTGATTATGATCACTATTTTAATCAGTAAATGACATGTATTGTGTTAAAATATCAAGTCGTTTCGAGTTGGGATGATTATAGTAATGTTTAACGCAAAACTATGCGTTAAAACGGTCAAAAAACAGCTTTTCGAGTGAATTTTATAAAACTGATTTAGATCAGTAAGTAAACTGATATTTTTTGTTTAAAAATAAGTATTTTAACTAATTTTAAGTTTACTTGGTGTTTGGTTGGTCATACGTGACTTCCGACGCCCGAAACCGTTACCGAATCACTTAAAATGTTGGACTGACTTTTAAATATTTTTGGACAATGTAATAAGATCCGTAAGGATCAAAAGACAACTTTATTTTGTCAGGGTTATGTCGTGTTTTGGGACGTTAAGTTTAAAATCAACATTTTAATTAAGTAATAATGTCCAACACTATAATGCATCAAACATCAAGATACAAATGGGCACCAGCTTCCGTTACCACTACGTTTTATATTCTGCTGCGACGTATTTTGGGGTGTGACAGAAGTTGGTTGTTAGCGAACTAGATGTTTTCGGAGGAAAACACTAGACTTCAACCAGAGAATTTTGAAATAAAAATCCAAAATTCTCAAAGCCAAAATTTTAAATAAACATAGAAAAATTTTATCATGTATGAAAACCCTTATGTGTTTATGTGCATATGTGATTTTCTGTTTATTTGGGCCTTATGTGTTACTATTCATACTGATCACACACTTACTTTGTACTGTTACGATATGCCACGTCTCGGCCTATAGAGCCATTAGTAGTCCTGCTCACTGATATTGTCGAGCCTACACTTGAGATTATTTTGCCCGTCGTTACAGAATCGTTTGTTCTGATACTCGAGTCACATGTTTTGCTACACCTCTTTTACTCTACACTCGTCGTAGTAAGAGGACTCGACCCATTAGAGAGATCGCATCGACTTCGAGAGAGTTGAGACAGCGTCCGCTTTGAAGAAGCAGAAAGAGATCTGGGTCAATCGCTCTCACTGTGATTGTCAGTTCACCATCTTACGCGGAGGCGTGGAGACGATGAAGGACTTAGAGGGACAGATGGACTATTATGATGAGCTAGAAGAGCTTGTTAGGAAGATGTTGGATTTCCAGGGATTGAGGCATTAGTTGTTGGTTGTTTCTGTTGTTTGTTTTGTATGTCTCATTTGATGAACCCTATTTATGGCTTGCATGCCAAATTTTCAGATATTCAGGAGGAAATTTCATATAGACTTGTTGCGGGTGTTGATGTAGACATGCCAAATTTTGATTAGTCTTAGTACTAAAAACAAGCTTTTAAAATTTCTGATATAAATATCGAATGGTTTTCTTTTGGTTTAAGAATTGTTCTCATTAATATGTGGATATTATACATGCACAATGTTTGGTCCACTACAATTTAATGATTGAATTATTTTTGGTTATCGTCTTATGTGATTATTATTGTTGTAAATAATAGAAACGACGAAATGCCGCCAAAAGTGAGACAGGGTTCTGGACTACCTATTACCCCGGAAGAGTTGGCACAACTCATAACCCAACACGTTAATACTGCCATGGAATAGCGCGATGCTAACCAAAATAATGGCCAGGAACATGGACGTAATGCTCACGGGCATGATTTTAGTGGGACACAGAATCGGAAACCTTTCAGGTGATATAATGATCGGAAAGTTTTAGTAGTTCCTGTGTTATGATGTAATCAGAGCGTAATTCAGATTTTTCATTAACTTTGTGAACAGTACATAGATGTACACATAAAACATTCCAGGGTTGTGACCCAAGATCATTTACTGGTACCCTATGCAATGACGTGGTAACGGTATGCATATCACAGCGGGTCGACTATTCAAATAATTCCGCATTCCGAGCCTAGATCTGGGGGTTCGCAAAAGCGAAAGTCTGAGAGTTCGAGGAAAGATACCGATGAGAAGCGTGGTGAGGAACGCAGATTGGAGAAGCGTGTGTAGCTAACCCTAGAGAGTCGGGAAAGGATAATGCCAGGGATGGCATGAGTAGTTTTGAGAAGAAGACTCACGAGGATGAGCGGAGAAAGTGCGCCAGATGTTGTTGGACTAGACAATATGACTCGCGAGTACTATGCCAAGAGTACATTGGATGGAGTTGCGCTCAAAGGATGCTACGAGTGTGGTGAGCAAGGACATTTCGAGAGAGATTGTCTGAAATGAAGGGTCAGGATGCCAGGGGTAGAGCGTTCGAGCTAAATGCTGGGATAGCACGAGACGATCTTGCTGTTGTTATCGGTATGTTTCGAATCAAAAACAAATCTATGTTCATACTTTTAATACCAAAGGTGACTTGAGTTTTGTTCGAGAAACTTTGAACCATTTTTGTGTTCACTAACAAGTAAGCTGGGTATAAAGTGCCCGATAGAACTAGCAATTGGTAAGTTGATAGAAACTAGTAAGGCTGTTTGCGGTTGTAGTATTTCGTTAGGTGATAGTAGTTCTAGTGTTGGTTTATTTCCAGTGGAGCTAGGGAGCTTTGACGTAGATACGAGGATGGATTGATTATCCGAGAACGAAGTGGGGACTATCGCTTGAAGAAGCTAGATATTATATCTCTCCCTGATGAGGGCAGAGAAGTGATAATTGTTCGTGGAAACCGATCGAGTGTCGAGTGTTGATGGTTAAGAGTCGTGAGTGTTTTGAGGATGCTCAAGTTATTGCGAAAAGGCTATCCTGCGTTTCTTGTTAACGTGGTAGGATATGAAGGCCAAATGTAGGAATACCGGAGAGATTCCTATTGTTCGCAATTATCCAGAAGTTTTCCTAAAAAGACTTATCTGGATTACCTCCTGCGAGACAGATCGAATTCTGAATCGATCTGGTACCCGGTGCTGCACCCAGTTGCACAATCTCCTTATAGATTAAGCACCATTTGAGAATGATAGAAATGTCGAGTCAGTTTCAAGAGCTACTGGACAAGGGTTTCATTCGAACAAGTTTTTTTTCGCTTTAAGGCGCATCTGTTTTGTTGAGAGAAAGAAGGATGGATCCTTCAGGATATGTGATGATTTCAGAGAACTGAACAAGTTGACTATCAAGAATCGGTACCCTTTACCGAGGATTGATGATTTGTTCGATCAAGCTACCGAGATCCAGCTGCTACATGAAGATCGATCTACGATTGGGATATTATCAGTTGAAGGTTGCTGACGAAGTTATGCTAAGGACTGCTTTTCGAACACGATATGGCCATTACGAGTTATTAGTCATGCCTTTTGACTAAATTAATGCGCCATTTATATTCATAAATCTCATGAATTGGGTATGGAAACCCTAATCGGATGAATTCGTGATAATATTCATCAACGACGTACTTGCCTATGTGCGAACCAAGGAGAATCATGAGTAATGTTTGAAGTTAACTATGGAGTTGGTGAAAGATGAGGAGCGCCAAAGACCCCGTCGGGAGTATGATGATCCATATGACTAGCTAGGTGCTACCGGAGATTTATTAAGAAGTTCCCTAAATTAGTGCAGTCTTCGACACTAATAACCCTAAAAGGAAAAGGGAAATTGATTGGACAGCAAGATAGTAGGAAGCTTTTCGGACTGTTGAAAGAAAAGTTGGGAGCGTGTATGATGGACTCCGAAGGAAGTTAAGATACTCACATGCCCTTGGCAGAGTTATCTTACAATCATAATTAGCACGCTAGTATTTAGGTTGCTCCGTTTGAAGCCTTGCATGGATGGAAGTGTTGATCACCATTTTGTTAAGCTAATGTGGCAAAAGACGCTTAATCAGACCTTAGTTTATCTAGGAAACCAGCGACAAGATTTTCCTGGATTGAGGGAAGGTTAAAAGTCGCCAATTGATTAACAAGGATTACATGGACAATTGACGGAACTATTGCGATTCCAGATTGAAGATTTAGTTCTGTTAAAGGAGTTATCTTGTGAAAGATGTTATTAGGTTTGGTAGAGGAAAGAAAAGCTGAGCGACATCAACTTGGTCCTTTCAAGAGCCTATCTTGAGTTGGATCAGTCGCTTATAGGCTCAAGCTACCATTAGAATGAGTGGTGTACATGATGTACTAATTGGATGCAGTTGAGAAAGTGTATAATGGATAATACACTGATTTTGTTCTTTATAGAGATTTATTTGGAAAATAAACGGAAGTTTATCGAAGTACCATAGAGGCATTACGTATAGCTAGCAGAGTTATGCTAATAACCGGACAGGCGATTACAGCATTCTAGTCGTGTATGTGATTTATTGAATTGGCGATTTGTGGATATCTGAAATGAATGCAAGAAGGAAGGAAGATGAGTTTATGAGATTTGATTCTTTCGAGAGCCCATCTCGAGTTGAATCGATCAGGTGTAAACTCAGACTATCTTAGATACGGGGTAATGTATATGTAAATATACGTATGTAAAACCCGAATTGGTGGAATTTTAACTTAATGTTCTTGATTAAGTGCTTGTAAATGTCGAACCTTGGAAAGGGTGGAGAGCGTTGAGATGTGAGATTAGGAATTGAGAGTGTATGTAATATAGGTCTACGAAGATTCTTTGTAAGAATCAAAGTTTCTCGCGGAAACTATATGACTATATTCATTAAACCTGTTTTTGCTATTTCCACAAGTGCGAAAACAAAACCTGTAGAGTAAAATTTCGGGGACGAAATTTCCTAAACAGGGGAGACTGTGACACCCGGCCTTTCAGGCCGTACCGTACAATTGTAACACGTGTTTTGAATAGATAAAAGGATGTATTTGACTGGTTATGATGTTTATATGTGAAGTTTAATGAGTTGGTAAAATTTAACTTTGATAAAAATTATGTTGGCAACGGTAAGATAAACGCTTATCGCGTAACGGATAAAATGCGAAACGAACGTCGGTGACCACCCGATTAGTGTTAAAATCCTAAAAATAGTCTTTTATGATTAGAATAATAATTTTAATCATATTCGAGAGGAGAAATAAATTAAAACGCTAAGAAACTCTATTTTTCGAGTTTAAGCGCGTACCGCGCGATGCAGCGCATATACCGGCAAAACACTGTCAACACAGCCTGTCAAGGAAACTGATAATCATTTTAGTAATAATTTGATGGGTTTATTACTTTAGAATGATAAAAATAAATAAAAACGCATAAATCCCTATTTTTGCGATTTAAAACGCGTATCGCGCAGCACAGCGCGCATACTGCCAAATACCGACAATGTCGCCAGTCCAGGCAAACAAAATATTGTTCCATAATATTTCGGTGAGTTTATTTTTATAGAGTGTTAAAAATAATTTAAAACACGCTAAAACGGGTTAAAACGCTAGATAAAATACCCGATATCCAGTAAAATACCAGTTTTTAGCCTATTATATATATATGTATACATATAATTAAAATCGGATATATATATATATGTGTGTGTGTGTAGGGACATGTGTTAGTAGAAGACTTCTCTCTCTCTCCTCTTTCATACATTCATTGGGCAAAAATGGAGGTGCATGCATGACTAATGGATCAACACAACTTCCAATTTCTTCCATAAATCAAGAAAATCATTTGAGACAATCAATTTTCACTCCCTCTCTCTTGTTCACGGCTGAACATACACACACACACACTAAATTTCGAAAATTCTAAAGATCCATACTCCTACATGATCCATTTCAAGGAGATTTCAAGTTCATTTGAAGGTTTAAAGGTGTTTTCAAGGAGATTTAAGCTAGAACAAGTTTCACACCATCTTTTTCATTCAAAAACCCATTTGAATCTTGAAGGTATAAAAATTATTTTCTTAAAAATGTTCTTGATTCTTGGTGAAGAAGATGATAGTAAAAAGGTTTCTCTTGTTAATGGAATTAAACACAAACTTGAAACTAATAACAAATGGGTTTTCAAGTAAAATAAAAATAAATGTACGTGTATAAGTATGTATAACCGTGAGTGTGTGTATACATGTGTATTTGAGTTGAGTTTTGATTTTGGTTATTCTTGTTTGATTTGATTCTCAAAAAATGAAATGCATGCATGATCAAAAGGTGATTTATGAAAGTTCATATGGTTAAAAGATGAACATGATAAAGTGAAGTTTTGAAATCATAAGTGTGTATGTATATGGGTCGTGTATGTATCTATAGGTATGCATGCATGTGAAATTTTGATGATTAAATTCTTAAATGTGTAAGGATATTAGCATATGTCTTGTTTTTATGAATAAATGAGTAGATGATGATGATGTGAAGTATATAGAATGTTTGAATATTTGAACATGATTTAAATTTATGATTAGATATATATTTTAGTTCATATAAAATGATAATGATGTTATATGGATGCATTAGATGCATTTACTTGAACATGCATGATGATTTGTGATCATGAAATGATAATTTAGATATGATTTGATAAAAATAATTTTTTAGCAGATTCTAAACACTAAAATAAGTTTATTTTGAAGTGTTTAATGATATATAACTTTGTCATAATGTTTACTAGCCTTGCATGTTGTACTTGGTGCATTTGAAGTTGTAAAATACATGAAATCGCATGATTTATGTGTCTTACACAAAAACTGCACTAATCTGATTATGATCACTATTTTAATCAGTAAATGACATGTATTGTGTTAAAATATCAAGTCGTTTCGAGTTGGGATGATTATAGTAATGTTTAACGCAAAACTATGCGTTAAAACGGTCAAAAATCAGCTTTTCGAGTGAATTTTATAAAACTGATTTAGATCAGTATGTAAACTGATATTTTTAGTTTAAAAATAAGTATTTTAACTAATTTTAAGATTACTTGGTGTTTGGTTGGTCATACGTGACTTCCGACGCCCGAAACCGTTACCGAATCGCTAAAATACACATTTTTAATGTACACTAGTATAGGTAAAATTTTGGGTAAACTTTATGTGTTATGTGATTTAAACATGAAAATGTGAAAATATGATAAGTTTTTAACATGATATTAGAAATTTACCGAATCGGAAAGTGTGTTTTTCCTAGAAAGTCTAGGAAGCGATCTTGTCCATACGATTGGTGTGTTTAAGGGTTGAGATTAAATCAATGGCAATCTTGTAATAATTAACTATATTTAATAGATTGTTTTAAATGAGTAGGGGCAATTTCGTCCTTATGTGTGTTTTAAACCAATAAAAAATAACCGTCAGAGATATCACATCTCCTTAATACACGCCAATTTCCCCCTCTCTCTCTTTCTCTCTCTAAACCCAAATTCGGAAACCCCCAAAATTATACCAAAAATACCTAAAATCATGGATGAAGATAAGAGATTTTCCTTGTTCCATATACGTAAGATCAAGCTTTCATTGTACTGCGTGTTTTACAAAGCGATTACGGGTGATTCTTGTTTGTAATTGACGGTATTTTGCTGGTTGCAGGGAAGAGATTCAAAAAGCAAGAAACTTTGGAAAGGATAGATAGCAGCGGAACAGTTACCGGATGCCGATCGAAAGCTGGGGCGAAATCTGCTGATGTAAAACACATTTGTATGAATCTGCTTGCTGTTAAAACACAGCTGTATGAATCTGAATTGCTGTTAAAACACAGATGTATGAATCTGAATGATAAAACACATTTGTATGAATTTGCTTGCTGTTAAAACACAGCTGTATGAATCTGAATGATAAAACACATTTGTATGAATCTGCTTGCTGTTAAAACACAGTTGTATGAATCTGAATGCTAAAACATAACTGTATGAATCTGCTTGCTGTTAAAACACATTTGTATGAATCTGCTGGCTGTTAAAACACACCTGTATGAATCTGAATGCTAAAACACAACTGTATGAATATGCTTGCTGTTAAAACACAACTGTATGAATCTGAATGCTAAAACACAACTGTATGCATCTGCTTGCTGTTAAAACACAGTTGTTTGAATCTGAATGCTAAAACACAACTGTATGAATCTGCTTGCTGTTAAAACACAGCTGTATGAATCTGAATGCTAAAACACAACTGTATGAATCTGCTTCCTGTTAAAACACAACTGTATGAATCTGAATAATAAAACACAGCTGTATGAATCTGCTTGCTGTTAAAACACATCACCAAGAACAAACTGTTAAAACACAGTACCAAGAACATGCTGATAGATTCCAGCAAGAAAACGAAGGAATGATTGATATTACGTGAGATCAGAAATCGAAAACAAAAAATTCCGAAATTTATGTATAGTTAGTTATTGAAGATATTTTCCTAAAATAAAAATAGATTGTGAAAGTACATAAATGCCCTTTTAGATAAAATCCTTCAATGCCACATGTCGCGTTCTTATTGCTTCCTAGACTTTCTAGGAAAAACACACTTTCCACCCAACTCCTACTCTCTCTCTCTCTCTATATATATATATATATGGACTCATATATATATATTAACGTGCCAACATAATAAAAAATGATAACCTTTCGAGAAAATCTCAAAGTTATGTGATAATTCTAAGAAACGGAGAAACTTAGGATTTTTTGTTATGAATATTGATTTAAAATCGTTCCTATATATATAATAGGATGTGTAGAAATCAATCTCTGGGATTGCGCTATTTAAAATACGCACCCAAATGCGAGTGTCACTAAACCCCTCTTTTTACTGCTTTGTATATATTTTGGGGGTAGAACACGTCATTAAAAAGGTTTAATAATGTTTTCGAAATAAAACATACCTTTTAATATAAAATATGTATTTTCGTTGAAAATATATGAAATTTGATAAGTCATACGTTTCGAAGTAAAACGTGTTTGATGAATGAATATTGAAAGTACGGTATTTCCTAAGCGAAACATGACCGTACAGTTGGGGACGAATTCTTGACTAGGTCTCATATGATGGAGAGTAAGAGGAATTCGTACAATGTCTTGTATTAAATTGTCATATTAGTAGGATATATATATTGTACGTGAGGCAGACACCATATTGTCGTTCAAGAGGACCCTGCGCCCATGATGTCGTTTAATCATTTAAGTATTGCACGCGATGAATTGTTGGTAGATCTATCGGGTTGACAACCCCGTCATGACCGGTCTCCCCGTGTCAAGTCAAACGACGAATTTAAATTCTGTTTATGGTCTAGCTTTGATTATCCCTGCATGGTTAATATATAGTTCGTATCGTCTAGCTAACATACGAGTCTGAAAATTGACGCTATAATTTAATATACAAAACCTGGGCAATATATATTACAGTTGTCGGATTGATGAACCGACGGAAGGCCCATGGATTTTATTAAGGAAGTAAAATGGACTTTATAAAATTTATATGGATGTTTTCAAATAAACACCTAATCAGAAAGTTTTCATTGGAATAAAATTGTTTGTAAGTGAATATGTGAACTCACCTTCCTTTGTGTAGACACTTGATTTTTAACGTGTTCTACAGATACTTGAGTTCGGCTTAGGGAATTATGGCGTATCTTGTGGTTGTTGATGCATGTTTAATCACTTAAAAAGTTGGACTGACTTTTAAATATTTTGGGACAATGTAATAAGATTCGTAAGGATCAAAAGACAACTTTATTTTGTCAGGGTTATGTCGTGTTTTGGGACGTTAAGTTTAAAATCAACGTTTTAATTATGTAATAATGTCCAACACTATAATGCATCAAACATCAAGATAGAAATGGGCACCAGCTTCCGTCACCACTACGTTTTATATTCCGCTGCGACGTATTTTGGGGTGTGACACCCGTGGTGGGTGATAGAAGCTTCTACAGCTTTGTCTTTTCTGTAGACACTTGGGCACGCCCCCGTGCTCATTGAGCACGGGGCGTGTTCAGCCTTCTGTTCTCTTGTTCTTACTTGGGGAGATGCTGTCGAGGGGTCGGGCATGCCACGTTTATTCCTTTTCTTGTATTATTGTTAGATTTAGCTGCATTTTTTGCTTCTTTTGTCCATTTAAGCTCTTTTAACCCTGAAAATACAAAAGGAAGACAAAAACACACTTTTTCCAACATTAGTACTAAAAAAGGGTTAGTTTATGCCACATTTGATGTAATTTATATGTTGCATTTTGCACACATCAAATACCCCCACACTTGAATCTTTGCTTGTCCTCAAGCAAAACTCTTTATAATGTGGCTTACACTCCCAAATGGAACGGGTAGAAGAGCAGGTTTTTGGGCTTGTCATAGAGTGTCGGGATTCAAGATGCTTTATTAGGTTTTATTTTTATTTATTTACAATCCTATTCGTCATGATTTATTTAAAACATTACATAAGATAAATTACTTATTAGGGCATAACATGCCTTTTTAAAATTCCATTTATATACAAGTTCACATACCTCACGGGGGATCACTCAACACTCGGCCGAAGGTGTATTTTTGTGAAACACTCGAGAACGGCATGGAACTTACTCCTACCATAAGCTTGCCAAGCAATCAATTCTCCTCCTTTTTAACTATACACCTTTGTAAATATCAAGAGGACTTTTGGGGGAAGGGTTAGACTTGGGTTAAAGGTAGGTGGTTGGGTTAGTGGTTAGTAGAAAAGGGCGAAAGGCGTAAAAAGCGTCGGTTTTCGTAAAACGTTTTGTTTTTGTGACTCTTTATTCTAATGAAGCATTATTCAAACAAGCCTTCTTTTGATGAGCTTTGTTTGTTTATTGCTAACTTCATTTTATTTTTTTATTTTTTTTATAAGGAAGTCACACGAAAACCGAGCTTTGTTACTAAAATAAAGGGTTTAAAATGAAAAAAAGGGTTTTGGTGGGTAAAAGGGTGTTTGATTTGGGTTAAGAAATGAAAAGGTTTATGCTCAAAGGGGTTAACTAGGGGGATTTTGGGTAGGTGGTAAAAAAAAGGAAAAATAATGGTGTTGAAAGAAAAAGGGTCAGTCCTAATGCCTCCATCATTTACTTACTTGGGTTTAAGTTGGTAAGGGCCGGGAATGTATTGTCGTGGCAAGTTCTAGAGTCGTAAGAACCAAGCGGCTATTCACACAATAAACGAAAAATGAGCATTTAGTTTAAAGATGTGTATTTATATGCTCAATAAAGGCTCAAAACTCACTTTTTGTGGGAATGGGTTTTTATGTGATCAAGTATATATAATCAAATTTTAAATAGATTTGCCATGCCGTTTCATAATTTTCTTATGTTGGTTCTTTTTATCACCATGCTATCGGTTGTAAATTTGTAAAAATATCACCTTTTTAGAACTTGTAATTCCCAAATTAAACCAAGACAAGTAAAAAAAAAGGAAAAGATTTTGAAAAAATTTAGGGTGTTTAGCGGTTCCAATAGAGTTTTGTATAAGGCTTGTAATTAGGACTTGCAAAATTCAAGGTTTTAGCATCCCCCCCCCCCCCCACAAATTACACATTGTCCTTAATGTGTCCCAAAAATAAGTTTTTAGATTGATTGAATGTGTAAAAGTGTGTTTAAAAATAAATTTTTATGTTACTGGGCATCTGGACACGGGCCCGTGGTGTCCGGGCACGGCCCCGTGTTCAGGTTTCCAGTAATAGAAATCATTAAAAAGAAACAGAAGCCTGGGCACGGGGGCGTGTTCAGCGAACACGCCCCGTGTCCAGTTATCTGAACTGGGCTATCCTCTGCAGATGGTTCAGCACGGGGCCGTGTTGGCTGGACACCGGCCCGTGCCGAACTTGCTGTAATGAAGAAAAATTTGCGGGAGGCTCTGTTTTTGTGCATGGGGCGCTGGTTCAAGTTTCCCTTGGTATCCTTCACCATCCCGAGTGTGTTTTATCCATTACATCATCATCCAAACACCAATTTAATCAAACCATTATTTCATTAAAACTAACACATTACATAGGTCCTAGAAATTTAAAAACAAAGCAGAAGAATAAAAACTAAAAGTCCTAAGATAGATAGGTCAAGTTATACATAAAATCATCCTAGAGAGTTCTACTTCTTACAATAGGAATCAAAATTTCAGAAATAGCTTTCCGGTATTTAAAAGCTTCGTAGAACTCCGGACCGAGGGGTATTCCCTAGATGTTGTTAAAGCCATTCTTCTATCTCTCTTGGGAGGAAGAAGGCGGCCTCATTTTCCTCAACATCTTGAGGAGGGGGAGTGACACCAACCGGAACTCCTTGTAATATGTCTCGAGGGGGCTCCGGGTGTATGGTGTACCACTCGACCGGTATGATGACTTCCGATACCACATTCCATGCCCTTTGGGTGATGATTGGCACCAAAGGAGGAGAAGCGAGAAGGTTCAACCTTTGGTGCAAAAGGTTGACCTCCCGAAGACATCCCTCTAGCCCCACCGTCAAATGATTGATACATCCGACCAATGCTTCTTCCACTCCCGTCATCTCATCAATGGCTTCTCTTAAAGCGTAAACGTAGTTTACAAGAAAGTCTTCAACCGTTGATAACCTTCCCCCCTGTCGGTTGTTCCTGGAGTGCGATGAAGATGTTCCGCTAGTTCTGCTCGCCATTCTGAGAAAACAGACCGAAAAGAGTTCAATTTTCTTAGAACAGTACCTCGGACACGGCCCCGTGCATATTGAGCATGGCCCCGTGTTCAGATGTCTCCAGATTTTCAGAACAAGGAATCTTGGAGTTTTAAATTATTTTTATGATTTTTGAAGCAATTTTAAGCAGAAATTACTTAAAACACTGTTGTAGAACTTATTTTTAGCAAGATTCCTTGAATAAAAATCTAACAAACATCACCATAAAGCTTGGAATCATGGTGATTTCAAGCTCTAATGGAGGTATTGAGGAAAAATTGAAGAAGAAGGTAATGGATAAAAGTGGAAAAGACAAGTGGTTGTTGGGAACCTTCTTTAGAATATACCTACGATGGTATGTGTGAAGATCCACAAAATCTCTGTCTTTTGGAGTGGTCCAAATGTGTAGGAATCTTGGCTGCATTTATAGAAAATGACAGCATGCTGCACACGGCCCCGTGTCGGCTGGACACGGCCCCGTGTGCAGGCAAGATCCTGACACATTTTGTCCGTATTCTGACAAAAAGTCAGACGGGAATCTTTTGGTGGACACGGGGGCGTACTGACCTCGACACGGCCCCGTGTCTAGAGGCTGTTTATAAAATTTCGTCTATTTCTAAGGAATTTATCCGGATTGGGCGGTTCCTTACTGGACGGAACAACCCCGAAGTGCCTGAGATACCTTAATTACTCCAGATTTAGACGAGAACGCATGAGGTTGTCGGTGAGGGTGATTCCTATGCTAAATGTAGGTGGACAAGTCCAACCCTTTCCCGGGCTCTCGTTAAAGAAGGTGTATGCCGAATCGCTCAGGTCTATGTATGCATCGAACGAAGTCGATGGGGAGTCCTTCACGGCACAATCGACACAGGGACGACTATCGCTCAAGTCATCAAGAGGGTTAGAGGTAGTTTCGGGAACAACTAAGTTGTTTTTATCCGAATGCGATCCCAACAATTCTTCTCGGGTATCTTCTTGAGAAGAATTAATGATATCCATCTCAAGTTCCTTTACCCAATTAAGAATTAGATCTTCCATTTGAAATAATTCATCAAGAAGCATTTCTCCTAGAAGAGTCGGTTGAGAGCATTCGAGGGAGAGATAAGGATTATTTTTACTTTCGCCCCTCTTAAGGCTACAGGAAAACAATGGGTCTATATAGTGGGGCTTATAATTTAGAAAATAACATTCTAAATCTTTATGATTGCCACACATATTTGACACCACGTACCATAAGAGGGCCGATAGTAAAAAAAATTCAGTATCACTCATGTTTGTGTCAGAAATTACCAACCGTCGGGATCTTACGGTTCTGTTTTCAGTAACTGAAACTTGGGCACGGGGGTTGTTGAGTGGGCACAACCCCGTGTTCAGCTACTGTCTGACTTAAAACAAGATTGCCAGTACCAAAGATTGGGCACGGGGCGTGTTCAGCGGGCACGACCCGTGCTGAGTTCTTCAGAAGCTGAAAATCTAAGAAAAATCCTTAAAAAACAGAAAAATAAGAAAAAACGATTAGGCCATTGATTCCTAACTTTCTTAAAATCCTTGTGTCCTCGGCAACGGCGACAAAAACTTGATGTGTGTTAGGTCGTATAGTTTTTTTAATGTATATTTTAAGCCCTTTTTAACACTTTAGTCAAGTTTTAAATTTATAAAACACGATATTTACTAACACTAAACACACATATGGGCAAGCGCACCCATCGTGAGCGTAGTATAGTGTTGGTAAGATACTGAGGTCATCCAAGGACACAAGAGCTTTTAGTACCGATTTATCCTCAACGTCTAATCAAATAAAAAATTTAGCAAAAGGTTTTAAACTAGAAAATAAAAACTAAAAATGCTGAAAAATAAAAATAAAAACAGATAGACAAGATGAATCACTTGGATCTGACTCGCATCTAGTGTAACCTTTGATTATTTTTGAACTTTTGCACTTTTTAAGAGATTATCTTAGTTATAGTAGTAGGCCCCCCTTTTGAAGGTGACGTTACCCTCAACCCAGTAGTTTGAGTCAGCAAGGATACAATCCTAAAGGGTTGGATTATTGAAAGATAGTTAATTAAGTTATTAATGCATAATGTGGTAGGCCCCTTTTTTGAAGGTGACGTTACCCTCGGCTAAGTAGTTTGAGTCAGCAGGGATACAATCCTAAATAGCGGAGTTAAAGTTTTAATAGTAGTTTACATATGAGGGGGTCAAGGAGTTTGGACCCCGCCATCCAATACCAGTGGGTATTGAAGCAGGTCCTACAAAAATTGAGCCAGGTCCTTGCAGGATCTATACACTGAACAAGGCAACACTCTTACCAAACTATTCCCTTAACCCCCGACTAGGTAGCCAACATATCTCCATATAGACCGTGGAGATATGAATGGTGAAAATATTTTATTTTACATAGACAGTAAAATAATGCCAAGACACCACGGACAAACGATAAGGAATATTCACCTTCAACATTAGAAACTAGTTATTAAAGTCATTAATACATAACCAAAATAAAAAGTGCGAAAAGATTAAAAATAAAAAGTATTACACTAAACACTTTTCTTCACCAAGTAATGTAAGAGACTTAGGCAAACATGGCCTTTGGTTGTCTAGAACTCTTACGATCAATCTTGGATCCCGAGACTACTCACACACTCTATGATGGATGATGGATGATGGTGGTGGATGTTGGTTGTGATGGTGGTGGTGGGTGGGTGTAGTGTGACAGAGGTGGTTTGCCAAGGGATGGTTTGCAAGTGAGCCAAGCACCTCTATATAGCCTGCACAGAAGCCCAGACACGGCCCCGTGTCCACCCATCTTCTATTTCTTCATTAAATGCAGTTTGTCTGCATTAGTTGACCACACCCCCGTGTCCCCTGGGCACGACCCCGTGTGCAGAAGCGTATCAGTACTGTCAAGATTTGCCTAGATTCTGCGAATCTTAGCATTGACCACGGTCCCGTGTCCGCTGGGAACGCCCTCGTGGTGGGTGATAGAAGCTTCTACAGCTTTGTCTTTTCTGCAGACACTTGGGCACGCCCCCATGCTCATTGAGCACGGGGCGTGTTCAGCCTTCTGTTCTCTTGTTCTTGCTTGGGGATATGTTTTTGAGGGGTCGGGCATGCCACGTTTATTCCTTTTCTTGTATTATTGTTAGAGTTAGCTGCATTTTTGCTTCTTTTGTCCATTTAAGCTCTTTTAACCCTGAAAATACAAAAGGAAGACAAAAACACACTTTTTCCAACATTAGTACTAAAAAAGGGTTAGTTTTATGCCACATTTGATGTAATTTATATGTTGCATTTTGCACACATCAGTTGCAAGAGTAATATGTTTAAGATTTGAGCCAACCACCCATTTCCCCGAAGGTAATATATTTAAGATTTTAGGTTTGCTAGCGTGACATTTAGGATTCTAATTAATAATAATCATATTAATAATAGTTTTAAACATAAAAATTAAAAGTTAAGGCTTACTATAATAGCTAAAATAATAATAGTTTTTAAAATAAAAATTGTTTGTTTCGGTGATAACATTTTGACAGGTCTTGAGGTGCAGTACAGGAAGCAGATTCACACGTTTACAAATGTTTGAGTTAGTGAGTACACGGGTTCTCAGTTTGGCATGTGTTAATCGGTTGTTGATCATGGGCAGGATACAAGATAGTTTGTTTTGCATGCTGTGACAATTGTGCTCTGTAAACGATGTAAAACAAATATCAATTATCAATGAAACGATGTGTTTTGGTGTCAATATTTGTGTATTTGTGTTTGATGATTTTACGTTTTGATTCTAGTTCGATTTCAAGCTTTAAATCATTTTCTGGAAAGTTATAAACAAAATAATGTGTAAATGTAATTAGTTTAACGTGAAAAACACTCCAGAACAATGATATAGGCTTAATATACCTTAAATAACCTTTACATAACTTAGAAATAAGTTTTGGAGGGTTTGGTGTGTCGAAAACAAGTTTATTCGATCGCAGGGACTATTTGCTACAAACTGTGAAAGTATGTCGATTCGTATAGAAATGAACATTCCGGAACATTATCATGAGCTAAACATACCCTAACTATCCTTTACATAGCTCAGAAATAGACTTTGAGGGGTTCGGTATGCGAAAATATGCTTATTTGATCAATAGGGACTAAAAGCGTCAAAAAGTGCATAAGTTTGCATTTACGCGCATATCTTACGTTCTGAACATATCCGGACATCCAAAAGTTTTTTGTAATCATTAAAATATTTTATTTTAGTGATTGGAATACAAAAATACCACTCATCACATAATTTGGATCGTTTTCACGTCCGTTTGAGTTTTTGTCGTAATTAACCGAATAATGCGACCGTATGACCAAACGAACCGACATGCGAGATGTTTTTAAGCATATTTCATGTTCCCTACGCTTTAACTTCATTGTAGAGCCTTGAAATTGTGTTAACGGGGGTTAAACGCGTCAAAAATCAAGTTGTAAGCATGCAGGGGCCTGTTTTGCCAAATTTAAAAATTCTGATCTGAGGGTATGGCGGGATGCGACTGCCTAGGCTATTTCTGTCGCGGGTAGCCAAAACCCTATCTGGACAGAAACATTGAACTTGGCTGAATAGCCTGTTCCCATTGGATTTTACCCTAGATTTAGCATTCTATGGACTTGTTTTTGAGCTCCCCTAGTATTTAAAACTATGGGCAACATATGTATGGCCAAGATCATGCTTTGATCCTTGCAAAAACACATGTAATGATCCTATGAATTCAACTTTTCCTATAAATAGCCATGGGTTCAACCTTCATTCCTTGCTCATTTGATCTAATCTGCTCTAAGTGGAGGTTTTCACTAGTTGAAGGCCACCTACCTGAGTATTTTTAGTTTAATTCTTCCTAGCTTGGACCCTTTGTAAGCTTCTTACATGCTTGTTTAAGCTTTTCAAGCATGAAAGTCAAACAGTGTTTGACTTTCTGCTTTGACCATGAATTGGTCAAGTCAAAGTTCAATTGAACTTTGCAACATGAGCGTAATCACGATGGTTATAGTCCTTTGTGACTATACCAACTGATTACCACGTTGATTATTCGAAGTGACGAGTCAAAGTTTCGGTCAAAATGCCGATTATGCGCATTTTGCGACGAAGCTATTTTCGGGTATCAAAACATTTTGTTTTGATATTAAACCTGATTTCTAACTTAGTTAAACATGTTTTAACATGTTTAACTCGTCACTTTTAGTCTAGTGCTTGTATAGGGTCGTAAGATAAGCGGTCTTAACAACCGCTTAGACTTTCAAACCCGACCCGTTTGGTCGATCATTAGGAACCGACCAAGCATATTTTGTGACCATAGTTGTATAGGGAATAACCTTTCGAGGTTATACCTTATGGTCACTTAGTTTAATTAGTTGTATGATAGGTAGATTATATACCTTAAGAAAATGACCAAAATGCCCTTTTCATGCATAATTTGAATTTAAGCATATGTAACATAAATTTTGTCACTTAAAATGATTATGCAACATATTTAAACATGTTAGGGCATATAATACTTGTCATAGGACTAGTTAGGCGTCTCGAACGCGCATTTGCGCGAACGACGCGTTAAAGTAGCTTTGACTACCTTAACGAGTCATAACGGGTCGTGATATAACAACCCTCCAAAAGTATTTTCGACACCCTAAATATATTTAAAATGTCCCTATATGTCTTAAAACATACCCCGTATGCGAAAAACGAGCCCAAAATACCATATATATTTAAAAAAAAAAAAAACAAGATTTTAACCTCGCCCGCGGGCCGCGAACGAGTTGGTGGTGATCTACGCAGGCCGCGACAGCTCATCATCTAGCCACACCCGGTGCTGCCACGTGTCGGGTTGTGTGTCGAAGCTAGTTGTCCGAATCAGCAAGCCTAGGGCCTACATACCCTAGCTCACGGGCCGCAAAGGCACTGCCTTCTTTCTTCGTGGGGCGCAACAAACACGAAATCAGTCCCTATAAATAGAGGCCATCGGCCTTCAGTCTCAACTCGCATCACACAACTTTCTCTCTCGAATTTCTGCATAGTTAAAGTAATTTTCGGGCATAATACCCCCCTAAATAATGAAGTTCTGCGTCGTTGTAAGTATCATAACCCCCGGTTATGTATTAGATACGCTGCCCGATTGATCCAGGGTTCTGTAACGGCTGTCGAGGTTCTGCCCGACATAGTCGTTGGAATGCCGTCTCGGGGAGGGTATTACTAATGTAAATATTGGGTTATTATACTAACGCGTGTGCATTTTTGTAATTAATAGATAATCACCAGGAAATCCTTAAGGAAAACCCTAAGACAGCAATGTGAGTAATCTCCTTTTTGCAAATTGTTTTTACAAAACCTCATATGATTAACATTATATTAAACAGTGATTGAGTATTTTTATTCTACAATTATCGTCGGTATGTTGGGGTTTTGTATACAAAATTTGTTACTACATTGTGAGTAGTAACATGACCACAAGTCGGGTTGACAGTACCGTGGGTGGTAATTAAAGTAGATGGAAACAAATGTAATTGCGCGACCGCCCTCAATACTGTAGACTGATAAAACCTGTTTTGATTAAACTGGGATTCACTCACCAGTATTTCCCACTGACAAAATGTTTTTAAACGCGTTTCAGGTAACAAAATGTGAAAGCCAAATAGAAGCCAGCTGGACAGCACTGAAGGCTTGGAAAAGTGGCAATAAAAGTTACCTAAATAAAGAGATGTTATTTAAATAAAATAGGGTTTATCCCTATGAAAATGTGTGTACTTGAAACTTGGGAATTTCCCATGTGTTTAATATTTTAAAAGCATGGTATTTTACTCTGATAAAATATTTCCTAACTACGGTCCTGATGTAATTTCCGCTGCCAAAATGATAAAACAACGATACCACCGAAACTGGCCACAGCCGCCCGTTCCCCGGTTACTAGGGGACGGGGGTTGCGACACGTAAGCACTTAGGATAGGTTCCGATTTAGAATGTAGGCTTTGTTAAACCATATCACATGATTTCCAATACTCATTTGGTTTACGAGACCTCATTCTACCCGATCTTCCGATTTAGGTGTCGATTTATTAACATAGCGATCCGATTACTAGGTGCTACTTGATTTCTTTGGTTTGCCTGAGCTTTGTTAAGTTCATTAGATCGAGGATACTTTGCAATTCAATGTGAGTACATAGATCCCCTCTTTTACATGTTTTGTGGTAACTATGTGAGTACATAATTCCCCTAATTTATTGTTTTCGATTGTTTTGGGGTGATTCATATGTGTTAAACGATTTTCGATGATTTCAAAAGCGAATACTATGGTTTATATTAAACACAACGATTTTGATAATGTGAACGAACTTGTTGGGACGTAATTACATAACGAATGACATTCATTAGCTTTGGCCGAGCCGACCAGTAGTATGTTATGGTACCATAGGATCTGACAAATCCTGTTATCAAACTATCGCCATGGTTATGTGTGGGGATATGTGGGTAACGACAAAACCTGATAATTGTTAACTTACACTTTGGTGGTATGTTAATACGAGTTGAACGATGGACGAGTTACGAAGGTTTGAATGTATTCAACGAGACGACCAAAAGTAGTTTTCACAATTAAAACATGAACGACTTAAACAATTTGAACGATAGAACAATTTGAACAATTGAACGATTTAAATGATTTGGAACAAGTTAAAGGAATTGAACGAACGATTGGATTTTTGTATGTGATTAGATAACGGGACGGGTGTAATGTGATAAAAGCATGGTAGATACACCGCTGGTACTTCTTATATATAAGTGCTTTTATCATACTACATTCCGTGGCGTTATTCAGTTCACTTGGAAGATTTTAAACGATGACACGCAACGACGTTTACTATATGATATATAAACCATACGAGTTTTATTACGAGAACGATTTACAATTTGGTTTACATAAACAAATGTTTTGGGCTAAGATTCATGGCGTTGAGGTTTTATAAACTATAACCAACTTGTTTGGAGTAGGTTATTCATATTACAATACAAACATTTTACAAAACAAGTTTTTCTAATATCGACTAATGTAGTTGTACGAGTTATTGCAACATGTAAACGAGCCATGAATCTGACACTCTCACAAAACCTATGTGCTCACCGGCATTTCTATGCTGACTTTATTTTCACATATGTTTCAGGTGGTGTTGTTTGATGATGTTGATTGCGACTAGGATGCATGCTCACTTAGGATCGGACAAGGCCTTAGTGACTTAATAACAATGATAGACGATGTGGTTGTGCTTTATCTTTAATTTCAAGACAATGTAAATGGTTAATATTTAAATAAAATGAAACTTTTTAATCCATGGTTGTGAAACAATAATTCTGTCGCTCCACTCCCGGACGTTTTCACCACGGTTTGTTGTTTTACGCGGTCGGGGTGTGACACATGCTTCTAATTCATAATTTTTATTCAAAGATGATGTTTCAACAATGTGACACTAAACGTGATTTGGTCATGAGAAAACTCAAAATGTTTGATCAGATCGTTGGTGAAACCGTAGAAGCCCTGATCAGTAGGTTTACCAAGCTATTGTCTGAAATGAAAAGGGTCAAATTTGAAAGATCAAGTGGTGTTGTGAACAAGAAACTTCTAGATGCTTTTCCACGTACTAAGAGTTGGGATAAAAAATGTCGATATTATCAAGAAGACATAAGATTATTTTCGAATGGAGCTGGCTGATCTGATTTCCATCATCAAGTCATATGATCAGGATGATAAGCAAGGAGCTCAAAATCGTAAGTCTCAAAAAGGTAGCTTCAGGATGTGTCCAACCGTTGAACTTGCTCCATGCTATGTTAATAGCCTTGTTGTTGCTCAACTTGCTGCTCAACCTGTTGTTCCCATTCGTACCCGTTATACATATGAGGCAGATCTCTCTGATGTGTCCTCAGATACATCTTCGTCTTCTGAATCATCTACCTCTAAGCTACAAGCTTCAAAATATAAGCCTCTCTACATGGTTCAAGGGAATGACACTGTACCATCCTTGTGCAAGTTAACTTCTTGTCTGTGTACTGAAAAATGATAGATAAAGTTAGGAATCTGGTTTTTTGAATAATAATAATATGAGTTGATAAATCGGTTGAAAACATGTCTGATTTGGGATGTGTGGGTAGGCCCAGACGGTTGATAGGTTTCCTTTGAGCTTAAATATATCTAATAATGTTAGGATACTTGTGGATACTCATCTAGGAGAAATAGAGAAACCGAAACCCCCAATAATAGTATATGGAATGTCATTATAGGTTAAAACTGTCAGAATTTTTTATCAAAGAAAAAAATTGGAATAAAACAAATGAGCTAGACAAAATAACAAGGCCTATGGAATCTCACTTGGGAATGGTAACTCTGATCGAGAATCCCTCTAGGTTTAGTTGAGAAAAAAATAATAAAATTACCGAAGCTCATGTTGTTGTTACTTGGGATGGTGACTCTAGTTCGGACAACCTCTAGGGTAGGTATAATTATATCTAGTTCTCATATGAAAGAAAAAAAATAGAAAAATTATGATGTTAAATTCTTTTAGTTTTGGCATAAAAAAGTTAGGAAATAGTCCATTGATTGTTCCTTTTGTTTCATAAGCTTGAGGTGGGATTAGGTGGAACTGTGGTTTCCGAAGTGTGAGACCCTAGATTGACTAATTGCATTTAAATTAAATAAAAATGGTAAGGGTTTGGAAACTAGTGTTGGGTTTAATTGGATCGTGTACTTGTAGTTGCAGTTAACACGTTAGTAGATTTTAATTAAGTAATTTAGTTTTTGGAACCGGATGTAAACCTAATTGTGATTCCATATGCATAATTCTTTTTAAGGGACGAAAAAAGAGTAATGCAAATTACATCTTTTATCAGTGTATAGTTTGTATAACTTCCAAATCATTTAGTGTCGTTTTCATTGTGCTTATGTATATTATCGAGTCGTTTGTCTTTTGCAGGGTTCCGGAGGAGAAAGGAAGCTAAAACGAGAAGATATGACGGAAACCGAGCCTCCAGACGAGTTGTGCATGATCGGGTTGATCACAAGAATGAAAATCGAGGAAAACAACTGTGTTGCATTGCGCAACAGGGAGATGAGCTCACCGTCGCGTCGGGCGAATACATTTAAAGTCAAAATTAGTCAACAACCCTCTCGCGTGACGCGAGAGAGGAAGCACTACTTGTCACGTCGCGCGACGGGGCTTTAGTTAGCGAAATTTTTTTTCGGGTACCGGGGTTTGAAGGAGATATCATATAAATACGAATTGTAGATATCATAATAAATAGACAAGAACACTAGGATGAATTTGCAACTGAGGTAGGAGATTTTAAGAGCAAGCAAGGTTAAAGTTGAAGACTTTAGGCATCCGGATCAAGATTCTCCTTTTTTACCATTCGAGTTTTGAGTTTCTTTGTTTACCATGAATTAACTATGTCTTGTGAACTCGTTATAAGCTTTGTTTGTGTTTTGAACATGATGTTAGGCTAACCCCCCCCCCCCCATACAGTGCCTAGGTTTTGATAACTATAACATGTTTTGATATTTGATCTTTCGGTTTATGGATTCTTTATTGTAGATTTAAAATTGAATTAAATAATTTGGTTTTCACATGATCATGTATATGCATACTTAAACTTGTTCTTTGATCAATTATTACTTCTCATGTTGCTTGGTCAATGGCTTTCATATAATAGTTGCATGCTAGGTTGGCTGCTTTGTGCTCTTAACTATTAGATGGTTTGCTGGCTTACGTAGTGACCATAGGAGTATAGTTGTGATTTAATGAGGTTTAAGTGTTCTACCAACCTTAAAAGTTGTGAAGTGAGAGGTTGTCAGTTAGTCTCGAGTGATTAGATAACCAGGGATAGATACTTCGTGAGAAGATCCACAAGTTTACTTGTCTCTGTTTGCTAGCTAAGATTGATCATAATTCCTTAGTTTCTCTAGAATTCCGCATTGTGAGGTAGATTGTTATTTAGGGTGTTTCATCATTAGAGTAGGACAGCCCGTGAGGGAATCCCCTAAATCGATAGTTTAATGGCTTTTAGGTCTCCATAGGTTTCTTCTCGAGAAGGGCGATGGTCCTTTAGGTTGAGTATTTTAAAATCCCAGTTTCCACAATAGTTCCATACCCGATAGAAAGTGTCTAACATATGTAGGAGTCTGACCTAGGTAGTGTGTTTCCCATCATCCAGTTTAGGTCTCAGTCTTAGTTTGCGTCAGTGTTAGTTTTAGTTAATTTTAGTAGTTTCTTAGAATCCCCTCCTCCCAAAAAAAAAAAAAAAAAAAAAACTCGAGTCAGTTTAGTTATTAGTACTCGAGTCTAATATTCATAATTAGTAGAGAGTAGAGTCTCATGGGTTCGATACTCGTACTTACTTAAGCTTTATTACATTAGGTTTTATAGAGTCTTAGTTTACAAATTTAAAACTTAGAGTGTCTAGTTTAGGGTTAGAATTAGTTAGTTTTAATTTACCACTTTTAGCACATCAGACTTGTTCCATGCTTCATATGGTGTCCGGTTCCTCAAAGCCTTGGTTGCAACTCGATTTAGCAGGAACACAATATGTCTCACTGCCTCTCCCCAAAGTACATCAGGTACTTTCATAGTTTTATGTAAGACCTTTAGTCTATTTTATACGATTTACATATAAACATACACTATTATTGTGTATTATCGATTTCAAACACACTTAAAAATACAAGTTATTAAAACATTTTAGGAATTTAAAACATTTCAACATCTTGTGTATAAATTTGCCGTTTTAAATGTGACGACGAAACTTTTCACGGAAACTTTATTCTTTATGTGTTCGTTTCCTCATGGAGCTTGATCGTCCTTCGGTAAATCAAATAATACCTGCATTTCATAAAACCATGAAACACGTTAGTTTTAGGGTGTTTATAACGTGTATAAACAAGTCCAAGAGCTGAAACAGCAATTAACAAAAAAATTCAAGGTCTGGGAGTCTGTCGCAGGGCGCGACAGATCACGTTCCAGCTTTCGGGGGCCGCGAGGGCTCTCGCGTGTCGCGACGGTGACTTTGGTTGCTGTCACATGGCGCGACGAGTCACTTTTTCCAGCAGGTTTTCACCTGCACATTTCCAGCCAAACCATATTTTATGAAAACGAGCATAACTTGCTCGTTTTTTATCCAATTTAACTCACGTTTCTTTCTACATGGCCGTAATTTAATTCTCCATCATCTGAAGTTAACATCCAACATCCGGATTAACAAAATTTTAGACTTTTAAACCTTCGGCTTAAAAAATGAAATTATGAACTTTTGACTTGTTCATGTATTTATCAAGCAAACATGTTTGTTTGATCCTAATTCCTTATGAACTTCATAAGTTCAATATTGTCTATCTTATTAAGTTCTAATAACGGATTTCATAAGTATTTTAAACCCGTTTTCACTCATATGCTTATTTTGACCCGTTAAGGGATTTTAAGCATATTTTTTACACGACTCGCTTTCGTTCGTTTCTAGCATTATATTACCACATTTCTTATCAATTAATTTTCCTCCATGACTATATCCGTGGCGGATTTAATGTGGTAATGTATAAATTCCGAGTTTTACCCCTCGGATCATTATTTTACGGCAAAGACTCCTGTAGAGTCAATTGACCAAAGATTTACATCTTTCGCTTTTTATACTTATTCTAAGTATTTATTTAATCATAAAACTCGTTTCCAAACAACCTTTAAATGTCATTTGCTCAATTAGCTTACATGGGCGTTTTGGTCCATTTTAGCCTTTCATTTACGATGAAGGACTTTTGAAAGCATGTTTGATCCAAAATCCCTCTTTTAACTATGATTTGGTTTGAAAAGTCATTTTGTTTTCAAAACACAATGAGCATCATTTAAATCCTTCGGTTTACCTATTAAAGTAACCAAATGTCTATTTTCAACTTCATTTTACTCTCATTGAACCTTATGTTCTAAATGAGTAGTTAACCTATTACACATACCCGACTCGGATCAATATCTTGCCTTAATAGCCGGTAAGCAATAGTGATGTAAATATCCATTCGATATTTATCCCTATAATCAAACAACTCGACAAACCATTAGTCGATATTGTCAAAGGGTGATATTTTCACCTTTTGACCCGTTTGGTCTAAGTGACCGTGCATCTTTGCGAGATGGTATTTATTATCATCTCGTCTACATGACTCGCCCTGGTTTACATGGTACGGTCATTTTATTTATAAACCATTTCTTAACTTGTTTGACCCATTATGACTTATGCCATAAAGTGCCTTTCCCAAAAAAAAAAAAAAAAAATAACGTTCATCATCAACGTGTGATTGAATTACCGTTTTACCCTTATTATTTATGTTGGTTTACCCTATAAGGTAACCACTCAAAACTCATTTTCTATTAGCCATTGTATGACCAATTAATCGTATTAGTCCTTTTTAACCATTAAACATGGTTTATTGTCATTGTCTTTGGTTCTGAACCGCACATGTCGTGTCGGAACATCACAATTCAAATAAGACGTTATATTATTCATAACCTACAAAACCAATAGGTATTAAATAAAAGGTGTAAGCTTTACTTACCTAGCATCCAGATTATGCTTTTCCTCCATTCCTGATTCGTTTGACTTGCTTCATTCCTAAGCTTCCACCTAGCTTGTCAAGCGTCAACTATCATTGTAATTTGTAAGATAGTTAAATTAGTCATAATCATTTACGGCTATTCCATCCTACAATTCTTATGTCGAATTTATCATTCGATCATATAATTGGTCATTTTGACTTTTAAAAGTCAAACTACCTATTGACGAAAGTAATTACACGATGTAGATCAACTACTCGTTTTATTACTTTGTCAATATCCGGTAAGCGTCATTCTTATGCTACCGGTTTAATTACTTATTCAAACAAGTTTATGTAATCAAAATTCATAACTCATTGAATTATCATTACATAAATCATTTTTAACACATGATGATATCAACATCATTTTAACATGAATCTATCATCATTTTTCGTTTTATCATACAAAACCCAATTCATAGTAAGTATGATTATATACTCAAACACATAATTTGTTCAAGTATTTCCATATTACTATCATGTATGATGATTATAAACACAACTATATCATCAAAATCATCCTATGATTAAAACCCACTTATCCTAGTGTGGTAAATCATTTAAAAATTCAAATCATGGCAACATGTGTAAAATTTTCACTTAGGGTTTTGTTCCTAAGCAATTATACATCATAATTCAGCCGTAACTTCTACGATTCACCCATAATTCGCAGATTATGATATTCACCAAAACCCACAAATAACAGAGTGAAGATCACTAAAACACAATATCTAAACCCTAATATTCCATAAAAACTTCAAACACACCATCGTAGAACTATGAATATAAAACACAACATGATATTCATCATAAAACACACTAATGCTAGTCATTCGAAAATCGAAGCCTTATCATCCAAAACATAACACAAAACCCACAATATGGCAATATGGCGTTTTAGTATTCTTCAATTTGATATTTGTGGGGTTTGAATGTGTTCTATTGCTGATATTGTGGTGTTTTATGACTTTGTACACTTTGTAGGAAAAATAGACTTTGTAGCCAACTCCTACCATATATATATATATAAAATGAGAACCACATCGAGTTGTAAGAACCGTGAGAACTACTTGATCCGGGGCGAGGTGGACCAAAATTTTTTTTCATTAAACGTAGATGCTTGTATTATAAACACATTTGTAAAAAAAAGTAAAAAAAATGTCGTGTGTGTAGTTTTGAGCACCACAAGTTTGTGTTTACGGGTACCGTAAATTTTCCGGTTAAATTTACGGTACCCGTAAACACAAACTTGTGGTGCTTAAAACTACACACACGGCATTTTTTTTTATTTTTTTTACAAATGTTGTTATAATACACACATCTACGTTTATGAAAAAAAAATTGGTCCACCTCGCCCTGTACGGTGTAGTACTCACGGTTTTTACAACTCGAGGTGATTCTCATTTTAGCGGTCCCCTATATATATATATATATATATATATATATATATATATATATATATATATATATATAGGGGATGCATCATGAGAAAACTAGTTTAAATGACAAAACCAAAAAAACTAACTAGAAAAGCCTAAAAAACATACCAAATTTTTTTTTGTTTCTTTACGATTTTTTATAAAAAATCGCTATTTTGTATGTATGGAAAAAAAATTTCAAAAAAAAAAAAAAATTGTACTGCACATGTGCACTAATACGGATATAATGCACATGTGTAGTACACATATAATGCACATGTGTAGTACAAGTTTTTTTTTTTTTGAAAATTTTTTTATATACAAAAAGTACCGATTTTTTTATAAAAAATTGTAAAAAAAATTTGTATGTTTTTTAGCTTTTTTTAGGCTTTTTTAGCTAGTTTTCTCATTTAGATGTAGTTTTCTCATGATCCTCTCCCTATATATATATATATATATAGGGGACCGCTAAAATGAGAACCACCTCGAGTTGAAA
The DNA here is from genome assembly GCA_030545235.1 of Helianthus tuberosus. Taxonomy (NCBI): domain Eukaryota; kingdom Viridiplantae; phylum Streptophyta; class Magnoliopsida; order Asterales; family Asteraceae; genus Helianthus; species Helianthus tuberosus. The sequence goes on from JARYGA010004043.1 coordinate 36,974, forward strand.
GAAACGTGAGAACTACACCGTACGGGGCGAGGTGGACCAAATTTTTTTTTCATAAACGTAGATGCGTGTATTATAACAACATTTGTAAAAAAAATTCAAAAAAAAAAATGTCGTGTGTGTAGTTTTGAGCACCACAAGTTTGTGTTTACGGGTACCGTAAATTTAACCGGAAAACGGTACCCGTAAACACAAACTTGTGGTGCTTAAAACTACACACACGACATTTTTTTTTAATTTTTTTTTACAAATATGTTTGTAATACACGCATCTACGTTTATGAAAAAAAAAATTTGGTCCACCTCGCCCCAGATCAAGTAGTTCTCACGGTTCTTACAACTCGAGGTGGTTCTCATTTTAGCGGGTACTTATATATATATAGGGTCAGGATTTAGAGAAAACGGGGGAAAGTGTGAGAACAGTGAGAACGATTATGGGTCATCAGATCAAAACAATCTATGGACTAGATTGACGCGGTGACGTTATCGTAAATAACACCAATTCTATTAAGTGGACGTGTTTCATTAAGGGTAAAAGGGTCTTTTACAGCTCAAATTCAAAACGCCAACAAAAATGATAACACGCCATTCAAAACAAATAAAACGCCATTAAACACAAAACGCCAAAAATTAGTGATAAAATGCGTTGGATATTACAGGAAGAGGAAACAACACAATAACTGAAATTCAATTATTAACATTTATTAGAAGAAATTCCCTCCTAAAATTACGCGCCAAAAACATCATTATATAAACGACGTTAAACATCGCTTCTATAATCACTTCAATCTATCATTCTACAAAAACATCTTTCACAAAAAACGCCAAGTTTAACCAAAACGCCAAAAATGGCAACCATCGTTTGGTGGAGATACACTCTGGCAGTCAGGCTATTCGTCCTACATTTTGACAATAAAAGGAGGGTGTATTTTAGGACAATCAAAGCAATTTTGAAGATGAAAGAAGAGGTACAGAGGGGTATCCTATCGCTTGGCATCACTCTGGATAACGAGTGTCATGAAACACATAAGCTTATGAAAACATTAACAAGGAAATTTGGACCAATCAAAGCAGATGGAAAATCGGACCCAGTCATGACATCATGGCATTTTGATGAAGAAACATACATGGTGACCGTTATATATGACAGCGGAGAGCAGGAAGACTACCTGCTTGAAAATATCATGACAAAGCAGGGGATTGGGTTCATGGAAGAATTGTACAACGCCTGTTTTGAACACAGACATGGACTCAAAAATGGCGTTGATGCAGGACATGTTCAAATGGAGGCTTCAGAATCTTCAACAACAAGAAGCCGATGAAAGTGAAGGTGATGACATGGATGAAAGTCTAGATAAAGACTCCAAGGAAGAAGACAACGGAAGTGATGACTACTTCTCGGATAAAGTACCTTCTGACGAGGAGTTAAAAATTTTTTTTTGGTTTTCTTCTGTGTAATTTTTTTAAGATAATTAAATTCTATATTTCTCCATTTAGTTTCAAAACGCTAAAAAAAATACTACAAAAAGTTATTGCTTACAAAACGCCAAAAATAATAAAAAAATATTTTTCCTGTTTAATATTTTCTCTGTTATTGTATTTTGCCATCTTGGTCTACATAACGCCATTAAAAAAATGCTAAACTTGGAAGATGGGATGTCTATCATCCTAAAACTGATAAAGCTGAACAAAACAGTAAATACACACAGTAACTGAAAAGATGGTTAATTCATTACTATCATTTATTATAATAAAAATCTCGCCTAAACTACGCACCAAAAAACTCCTATAAGAGAGAGGTCTCTACATAATGAATTGATCATACCCAGAAAACAAAAGCCAAGTTTCCTAGAAACCACTCATTTTAAACGCCAAAAAAATAGGTAAAAAAACCACATATGGCAAAAATTTCATTGAATGGATTCTTCTCTGAGATTGGTATCTCTATAAGCTTTTGCTGAATGAGATGGACAAATATTCAAGAAAAAGAGGCTGATGACAGTGATATGTCATCATGTGAGCTTTGTTCTTGATGACTATATTCATGGCATAAAGGGATTAATACCAGTGTAAAATGCTATTTTGGACTCTATTATTATAAATAGCATTCAAGCAGGAGTTGATCTTCAATGACATGTCACCAAACAAGAATATCACACCAAAAAACAGGATGCCACTAAACAAGCTTCGTCTAAAAAGACGGGCGTTATGTAGGAAAGTTGGCATCTAACTAAGGTATTCAAAGGTTCAAAACGCCAAAACAAATTCAAGAAGAAGAGGCTGGTGACAGTGAAGATTTGGATGAGAAATTAGATTACCATTTTTAATTTTTTTTTCATTTTCTATTGTTTTGTTATCTAATTATCAGTTGTTTGTTATGTAATTCTCTACTAATAAAATACATTATTATATAAAACGCCAAAAACAACAAACACTAAAACGCTAATAGTATGAAAAGTGTGATAACGGATGCTGGCAAAGCACCTTGTTAATGTATTAAACGCCAAAAAAATTGACTAAACGCTGTAAAATTTTTTAATCATATTGTAATCTTATGAAAATATTAATGAATTGTAGTGAATTATTAACAACGCCACGAACGCCAAAAAAATTGACCAGGGAAACGCTATAACAACAAAAAATTATCTATGTGACACAAAAACAATTAATTCAACGTGACAGATCTAAGAAACAATAAAACACCAAGTAGTTAATAAATATAATTAACGCCAAAATAATCTTAGACGCTAAAAATGAAGGAGCATGTGACGCAAAATTGGGAAATAAAAGAATATTGAAAAGACAAAAAAAACCCCTCACGCCCTGATCAAATCTCTCCCCACGTGTTGGGCAAGGATGCGTTCTCAACGTTGTCACACTTTAGGGCGTTTTCTCCTGATCCCGTACAAGAAAAGATACCAAGTTATATATATATATATATATATATAAGTATCCGCTAAAATGAGAACTACCTCGAGTTGTAAGAACCGCGAGAACTTTTTGATCTGGGGCGAGTTGGACCAAAATATTTTTTCAGAAACGTAGATGCATATATAAAAACAACATTTGTAAAAAAAATTCAAAAAAAAATGTCGTGGGTGTAGTTTTGAGCACTACAAGTTTGTGTTTACGGGACCCGTAAATTTTCCGACCAGATTTATGGGTCCCGTAAACACAAACTTGTGGCGCTCAAAACTACACACACGACATTTTTTTTTTATTTTTTTTTACAAATGTCGTTTTTATACATGCATCTACGTTTATGAAAAAAAAAATTGGTCCACCGCGCCCCTACGGTGTAGTTCTCACGGTTCTTACAACTCGAGGTGGTTCTCATTTTAGCATTCCCCTATATATATATATATATATATATAGGGTAAGGTTCATGCGAGAACCACCCTTACTGCGAGAACCGCGAGAACCAATGTGAATACAACCTAAAATAGGTAAAAAAAACCTAACCCCCACCCCCCCCCACCCCCCTAAAAAAAAAACCTAACCCCCCCCCCCCCCCAAAAAAAAAAAAAAAAAAAAAAACTAACCCCCCCCCCCCCCTCAAGCTAAATGCTAAAAACTAAAACCCCCAAAAAACCTAACCCCCCCCCCCCCCCAAGCTAAAATGCTAAAAACTAAACCCTCAAAAAACCTAAAAAAATCTAAAAAAATCAAAAAAAAAAAAAATCTAAATTTTTTTTTAATATTTTTATGTTAAAATCGCTACTTTTAGAAGCAAAAAAAAATGATTTTTTAAAAAATATTAAAAAAAAATTGTGTGATTTTTAGCTATTTTTAGGCATTTTTTGTTGTGTTCACATTGGTTCTCGCAATAAGAGGTGGTTCCTAACGGATCTTTGTCCTATATATATATATAACTTGGTATCTTTTCTTTTACTATGAATTGTTATTATTCGTTATGTACATGTTATGGCGATTTTAGTATTGATGCTTTACGTGAGAGATGATTTGATTTATCCTACCTTTATATACTAGTACATATTATATGATAATGTATTTTATTCAATTTGAGTCCATGAATGACAATATTTATTTTAAATATTTTTCTAATCACTTCTATATGTTATATATATGAAGATCATGGCACCAAAACTTCTATAATCATAATTAAAGTTGCTAATCATTTTTAATCAAAATAATCTTTAGTTAAACATACTTTAATCATGATTAAATTTTATAAAAAAATGTCATAGTTTCCCCTAAACTATGGACTTTTCCCATGTTTTATAAACATGATTTTATATATTTTTCAACTCAACAATTTTTCCAATCATCCATAATAACAATATAAACCTAAAATCTTAACAAGAAGTATTCTGAACTTGTATGAAATCTTGTATAGTTCAGAAAATCATGTTTTGAAGTGTGTTCATCTTTACTTTTCTTAACATGTTCATGTAAACTTTTTTGTTTATACAAAAGCTTATGTGAACTTTGTTACATATTTTTAAGACTTCGTTTTTCTAACATGATTTTTATGTAAATCTATTACATGTTTTATAAAAGGAAATATTTTTAAGTAGGATTACAAGTTCATAATATTCATGTTAACGGATCTTGCTAGATCTATAAACATGCATGTGTTTAGATCATACTTTTAAACATGAAGATGCAAGATCAAGTTTACTACATAATCACACTTCAAAGATTATCAAGAATCATAAAAAATAATATATAATCATATTAGTTTGTTTAGCTTTAGTTAATGTTTCATGTGATTTTTAGATGAACTTTCAAAATGATTACTTGTACATTTGTGTTTAAATATAAATCCCAAAAATACAAATACAAGATTTAGCTCTTACAACTAGCTTTTAAACAAGATGATGAAAAAGATAAAGATGAAGATCCAAAGCTTCAAGTCTTGAGAAATGCTTCAAACAACTTCCATCAACTTGCAAATGCCTTTGATCATCATGAAGGAGCCATGCTTGTAATAAAATTGATGATTTATGAAGATCAAAAAGTTGGTGTTTTTTTTTAAGGTTTAAAGGTTTGAAGATGAAGATGATGAAGGCGAAGAGGGATGTAAGAAGCGTTGGTGATTTGTTATGAAAATGGAAGGGTTAGTGTTGTTATAATTCTTCTCATACACATGTACAACACTTAACACACTTATAGTTGTTACAACACATCACAAAAAGGGTTAGTAGGATGCCCACTAAAATCTTTATTATTATTATTAGAGTAAATTGCCATTTTAGTCCCTGAGTTTTGTCCAAATTTGCCATTTTGATCCAAATAGTTTTATTTTCCCCCTTGGTCCCTGACTTTTACATTTTGTTGCCATTTTGATCACTTTGCCTAACTCCATCCAAAAACCCAGTTTGTAACAGGGGTATTTTGGGGATTTCCTTAAAAAATGTTTTCAGTTGCCATTTTGATCCAATTCCAAAAAATCAAAAAAATTCCAAAAAAATCAAAAAAATTCCAAAAAATTCCAAAAAATCAAAAAAAATTCTAAAAAATTCAAAAAAATCTAAAAAATTCAAAAAAATCTAAAAATTTTAAAAAATCTAAAAAATTCTAAAAAATCATAAAAATTCAAAAAAATTCAAAAAAATATAAAAAATTCTAAAAATCATAAAAATTCTAAAAAATCAAAAAAATTCTAAAAAATCCAAAAATCATTAAATGTTTCGGCACGAACCGTTTCGACCCGTACCGTTTCGAACCGAACCGTTTCGACCCGTACTGTATCGAACCGAACCGTTTCGACGCGAACCGTTTCGAACCCGTACCGTATCGAACCGTACCGTTTCGACGCGAACCGTTTCGAACCGTACCGTTTCGACCCGTACCGTATCGAACCGAACCGTTTCGACGCGAACCGTTTCGACACGAACCGTTTCGACCCGTACCGTTTCGAACCCGAACCGTTTCGAGCCGAACCGTTTCGACGCGAAGCGTTTCGACCCGTACCGTTTCGACCCGTACCGTTTCGAACCGAACCGTTTCGACGCGAATCGTTTCGAACCGAACCGTTTCGACCCGTACCGTATCGAACCGAACCGTTTCGACGCGAACCGTTTCGAACCGTACCGTTTCGACCCGTACCGTATCGAACCGTTCGACCCGTACCGTTTCGAACCCGAACCGTTTCGAGCCGAACCGTTTCGACGCGAAGCGTTTCGACCCGTACCGTTTCGACCCGTACCGTTTCGACGCGAACCGTTTCGACGCGAACCGTTTCGACGCGAACCGTTTCGACGCGAACCGTTTCGACGCGAACCGTTTCGACGCGAACCGTTTCGACGCGAACCGTTTCGACGCGAACCGTTTCGACGCGAACCGTTTCGACGCGAACCGTTTCGACGCGAACCGTTTCGACGCGAACCGTTTCGACGCGAACCGTTTCGACGCGAACCTTTCGAACCCGAACCGTTTCGAACCGTACCGTTTCGAACCCGAACCGTTTCGAGCCGAACCGTTTCGAACCGTACCGTTTCGTCGCGAACCGTTTCGACCCGTACCGTATTGAACCGAACCGTTTCGACGCGAACCGTTTCGAACCCGAACCGTTTCGAACCGTACCGTTTCGAACCCGAACCGTTTCGAGCCGTACCGTTTCGACGCGAACCCTTTCGAACCGAACCGTTTCGACGCGAACCGTTTCGAACCGAACCGTTTCGACCCGTACCGTATCGAACCGTACCGTATCGAACCGAACCATTTCGACGCGAACCGTTTAGAATTATTTGGATTTTTTAGAATTTTTATGCTTTTTTAGAATTTTTTTGATTTTTATATTTTTTTGAATTTTTTAGATTTTTTATGATTTTTTAGAATTTTTATGATTTTTTAGATTTTTTTGAATTTTTTAGATTTTTTAGAATTTTTTAGATTTTTTAGAATTTTTTGGAATTTTTTTTATTTTTTGGAATTTTTTTGATTTTTTGGAATTGGATCAAAATGGCAACTGAAAAGGTTTAAATTGAAAAGAGTAACTGGGTTTTTGGATGGAGTTAGGCAAAGTGATCAAAATGACAACAAATGTAAAAGTCAGGGACCCAGGGGGGAAAATAAAACTATTTGGATCAAAATGGCAAATTTGGACAAAACTCAGGGACTAAAATGGCAATTTACTCTTATTATTATTATTATTATTTATAAAGTTTACTTATATAAGTTTATATTTTATAAACTTTGATAATTAAATGGTTAGTTTTTATAAAAACTAACAACCAGACACATTATTTGTAATGATAAAATTTATTTATCTAGTTTACTAGACTAGTCGTTTTGTTGTTGTTCGGACAATGGATTTGGCTCATGTTTCGCTATCGGGTCAATTACCGGCAATTTATACTACTTACTCGGAATTGTTTACATATGCATCTTTATGATATTTTTGATGTCCAAAATTCATTAACTAGTTTGCTAGACTAATAAATTTACTATTTTTGTCATAGTTTTTGTACCGGTTTTGTTGTCGGGTAGTTAGCGAATGAGTTGTGTAGCTTCAACCGGTAATGTTTATATAGTGATTTTTGTGTTATTTTCAATACCCTATATATGGTTTATGATAAATAACATTTATTTTTGGATTTCAGACATTTCTGAATCATTCTGCGGGGTGTTGTACACTTCTGCAGAATTGCTGAATTTGTCTGCGTACAAGACAATTAAGTGTTTATATATTTTTTCCAAAAAGTATTATTTATAAGTTATTCATATCAAATATTTTTTATGTAATATTTGTTGCGGACATAATTCCAAGTCTTTGTTTTGTCATGTCAGGCTGTACCACGACTAGTCCTGACATGAACAGTGTGTACGCATTTTACTAGTTTGTCTAGGAAATAGTTCATATTGTTTCGCAATGTAGTGAACTCGATATCCTTTCAAGATATAATTTTGTATAATCCTAGACTTTTAAGACTTAATTAAATAAAACCAAGTCAAGTATGCGAAAATAAATAAAGTAATAATTGTTTAAGTTATACGGAGTTACCAGTATTTTGCCGAGTGTCACAGATATTGTTATGAAAATATTTATATTTATTTTAAGAAATGAATATGATATATGATTGTACATTAACATGGATTGTTAATTAAAGTAACGGGATAAGATCCCATTGTTATGTGAAATTATGTGTTATTATATATTGTGTGTTACTATATAACGGAAAACACTCAAATAATTCATCACCAACGGTTCGTTAAGTTAAACGTTTTTCATAAGGATAAACATCTCATTGAGTCTAATAAGGCGGGTAATCAACTTTTCATGTAGACACATTATTAAACCATTAGTATCTTACACACGTTAGGACACATGTAAGTTGAATATCCTTCTCGGACTTAATTTTAATTGCTAGCATTTGCACGAAATCCGGGTGAGTCACGGCCCCCTTTTTACTTTACTGGTTTTATACATATTCGGGGGGAGAAGCATGCTTACTTTACTAACTTTACAAATTTTCCGTGTGGGTTCACGGCCCCTTTTAAATGACCACTACAAGAAAAGCGTATCTTTAGCGACGACAGGAGCAATAGCGGCGTCCTGGACACGCGTCGCCGCTAAAGGCTCTTTGTCGCCGCTATTTCCGTCGCCGCTAAAAGCTCGATCCGTGTGCTTCTTCAAGATTTGCTGCTGACCATTGATTAAAAACTGATCTAATGGCTACCATCATCTCCTGCTCAAAGAAACACACACTTATCTCTTATCCTCAAACACCCATCTCAAACTCCCATTTCAATCTTCATGTTCACCAAACTCCATCATTTTTCACCAAGCAACAACCACACCTTCTGCCGCCAACCGCCACCATCAACCTCTGCTGTCGTCCGTCACCATCAAGCTCTGCCGTCATCAGCCACCATCAACCTCCGCCGTCATCCGCCACCACCTTTCGCCGTCATCCGCCACCATCAAGCTCCGCCGTTGTCGTTTTTGTAGAGTTATGTAGTGTTTGTTTATAGCTCCGTTCACTTATTTTATATTTGTAAAAACCATGAAATGTAAATGGATCTTATTAAGAAATTACTCATTTTTTTGTTATTGTGTTTAAGTTAATTTTCGAGTATAAACAAACAGTCATGATTTTAATGTTTGAAATCTCGAAATCCGTCTCCTGCGAACTTTCTGGCAATACTCCGGCAGAGGCAAGCGACGACGATGGTATTAGCGGCGACATTTTGTTCAATAGCGGCCGACCTATACCGGCGACATTGTAGCAGCGACGTGTCGCCGCTAAAACCCAATAGCGGCGACAAAAAGGAGTATTTAGCGGCGACACCTGTCTCCACTAAAGGTAACCGTTTCTTGTAGTGGATGTTTTTCATTTAAGAGAAGTTATATTGTAACATCCCGAAATTTCAAAACTTTATACTAGAATTATAAAGTGTATAATAAACAAGAATAAACTAACTAGGATAAATAACCCAGTTAGTTAGAAGTCTTGTAGTAACACATGAATGAGTTAAAAAGCCAAAGATATAAACTAAATAAGAGTGGAGGGGCCTAGGTTGTCAAAATTGAAACTTAAATTACTAATATTTAGTAAAATAAAAACCAAACACTCCATTTTTGGAGTTCCTGGTCGATCAAGAAACCACAGGGGGCGACACCCACACTTTCACAACCCTAAATTCTACTAAACTCTCAAATTGAAGGCTCAAATCATGTCGTAATCGAAATCTGAACATAGAATCGTGATCTCCTCGTCAAGGAGGTCATAAGGTATGTCAAATTAGGTTGTTTTGATACAACTCAAATTCTTGCATGTGATTGAAATCAAAGGTTGAGCTTGATTATGTGTTGTAAAACATGAAATTGGAAGTAATGTGAAGTCTAGGGACAAACCCTAGATGATTTCTTTTCAAAATCTTGCATGTTAGTTGTAAGGATCAAAATCACTATAGTGGGTGATTAGTAAGTTAGTAGAACTCGATAAACACTAGGATTAAGACTCTTGTTCTAGTGTAAACTGAAATTGTTAGCTAATCTCTGAAATTGTTGATGTTAAAATATGTGTATATTGTCTAATTGAAGTTAATTTAAGTGATAATTTCAAGTTATGAACTTGGTTTAGATTATGTAGAAATCTGACCCGCAAGGTGTTTGATAAAACGCCTAAATGAGGGTTAAAATGTTAAAGATTGCTAAAAACGCAGATTTGCATATGTTATGAATTAATGCGTTAAAGCTTATGAAAGAGTTCTAATATTGTTATGAATTGAACTCTTTAGGCAAGGAATCCGGAACGTCAAGTGGACACGCCGGAGGTGATACTCGCGGAAAAGGTGTGCTTTAAAGGTACGTGGCTTAAGCCCCGTTAAATTATGTGTAAATGTTTAGTTTTGTTGTGTGAATGATGTTGTAGTGTAATGAATGCGTTTGATGCGTCGTTAAAGTGGCGAACTACACTCGACCATCAAACGGGTCAAAGTAAAGACTCGGAACTTAGTTTGGCTAGTCAATGAAGTGATAGTTTTCACTAAATAGCCAAACGGGTCAAAATGATGCTTTTAACAAGAATCACGAGAGTAGAGACTTGAAAGTCTCATACTTCGTTAAATGATGGATTGTACCATACCAATGATTTGGTTATATTAATCTTAGTATAAGAACCCGGAATTTGGGTCAAACAATCGAAGTTAAATGAAAAAGGTTGTTTGAAAAGGAATGCTTGAATTCCGAAGAAACAAGTATTAAGTCCCAAGGGAACGCAAAGCCATAGAATGGCGCGAATACACCCAATATATGAGCCCGGGAATTTGGGTAATTATGTCTAAAAGGTTTTAAGAATGGAAAAGAGGTGCTATGCACTTATACTAATGGTTGGATAATTGAAATAAGGAAATTGTGAACCGATTGTCGGTACCTCGGTTTCCGCGATGTGAAATTTACATGGTTGGATCCGTAATTTTATTACGGACTCATAGGAAAAAGAATCGGTTAAAACGGACTAGCGAATAAAAAGTTATGACCTTTTAAAGTTAGAATTTGGACAATTTTCGGAGCTGGGCAGATATGTAGGAATTAAACCTGCACCTGCTGGAAAAAGCGTTTCCCCGCGCCACGCGGAGGAACACCTGAGAACCCCTGCGACACGCGGAAGGCGTCGCGAGTCGCGACGCAATCGGTGTTTCCTGCCGCGACACGCGGGAGGATCAAAACCAGAAATTTATTTTTTTATTTAAATTTAATGCTGGAACTTGTTTATACGTATTATGTCAATGCCAAAACTAATGTTTTTAGTGGTTTTGACCTTAGGTGACTATGGTGGGTTTCCGGATGGCGGTCAAGCAATGTCGAAGAACCGAACACGCATTTTGTAGCTTCCGCGTTAACTTAACTTTGTTTAGACAACGATTTTGATGTAAATGAATTGTTAACCATGTCCTAAGGTTTTAAACTAGTCGGTAGTTGACTAGTAGAAGTTACTTTTAAAGTTTCGTTTTGTACTTAACATGATCATGTTTGGTAATTCCAAATTGAAAAATCTTTAGGAAATTGGGATTTTAGTATAAACTCATGTAATATTTTTAAGTAATCCCATTATCATAAAAAGGGTGTTACAAGTTGGTAATCAGAGCTCAAGGTTGTTAACAAGTGTGTTCGGTTCAAGCTTGATCAAGCATCCGGTAAGAGTTAATTGTTCTAAAGTAGAATTACTAAGTATAAAAAGAGAAATAATGAATTGATATGCATGGGAAGAGTGTGTTAACACACTCAAACCCGGAAAGTGTATTAAATGAGAATGGTGAAAACAAGTTATGAACTTGAATAAACCGAAGTAAATAAATCATATGCCATAGATGAAATGTTTAACGCTCTATGTAAACATTTCAGTTAAAGATGACGGATAAAGGTAATGATGATACGGTGCCAAGAGTCACCGAACAAACAAGAGAAGTGATTGCTGAGGAGGTAGGAAAGGCATTTGAAAACAGTTTGTCGGGTTTCATCGACAAAATCCAAAACACGGTATTATCAGTGGTGGAAGAAAGAATCAAGAAATTGGAGGATAATACCAATTTAGCAAAGGAAAAGTCGGGAGGACGAAAATCTTGTTCTTATAAATAGTTCATGGTGTGTAAACCGCCAATCTACAATGGGGAGGTTGACCCGATAATATGCCAACGGTGGCTAAGTGATATGGAGGGAGTATTTGAAAGGACCCATTGCGATGAGGATGACTTCGTGGCTTATGGCACGGGTCAGTTAAGGGGTCAGGCGAAAGATTGGTGGGATAACAAGAAGAAAGAGATCGGAAGTGAAGCGGCTAAGGCTATGACATGGGACGAGTTTAAGACGCCGTTTCTTAAACATCATAGTCCCAAGGCAATCATAAACAAAATCAAGGAAGAATTTATGCAGCTTCGACACAAGGGTGAATCTATCGATAAAATCACGGGAACGTTCATGGATAAAATGAAGTTTTGTGATGATCTCATAACGAATGAAGAACAGAAAATATATTATTATTATAATATGCTGAGCGCCGAGTATAGGGAGTTTATGACTCCTTCTAAGTATGAGACTCTCACCGAGATTATAAACGTTGCTCGGGAACGGGAGATAGAGTTGAAGAAACAGATAGAAAGAGGCGAAAGAAGGGCACAAGTAGTCAACCCAAGCCCGACGAAAAAGGCACGTCCGAACGAATCCTCAAAGAAACAAGAAGGAAAAAGCGGGTCATCAAGCTGCAAGATATGCGGGAAAGGGCACAAGGGTGAGTGCCGGTTTAAGGACAAGCCGTGTCCTATTTGTGGGAAAACCGAGCACACAGCTGCGTTGTGCTCGGGGAAGGTGTCGGTGTGTTACAAATGTTATCAGCCGGGTCACAAGAAATCGGAGTGTCCGGAATTGATCGGGAAGAAAGATGACAAGGATACACGTACTGAGACACCAAGAGCAAAAGCAAGATCCTTCCAGTTAACGACAGCCAAGGCAAAGGTGGAACCCGATGTGGTTTCAGGTATATTTGCTATAAACTCGATTCCCGCACGTGTGCTATTTGATACGGGTGCGAATAAATCTTTTGTTTCACATGGATTTATTCGACATCCTTCTTTTGTACTAACAAAATTGCCTATGCCATTAGAGGTAGAAATAGGTGATAACAAAAGTTTCCTTGTATGTGATGTATGTCAAGATTGGAAAATAAACATTGATGATGAGGAATATTTAATAGACTTGATCCCTATGTCAATGGGAGAATTCCAAGTAGTGGTCGGGATGGATTGGTTGGCTCGACATCATGCAGAAGTGATATGTTTCCGTAAGGAGATAAAATTGACATCTCCAAGTGGAAAGCAAGTCACCATCTATGGCGAAAAAGGGGGCAGTCCCGTTATGTGCTCAATATTAAAAGCTCATAAACTTATGAGGCGAGGATGTAAAGCATTTATGATATACGCCAACGAACCTGAAAAAGAGACGCCGAGAGTTGACGACGTACCAGTGGTATGTGAATACGCCGATGTATTTCCGGAAGAATTACCGGGATACCGCCAGAGCGAGAGGTAGAGTTCAGAATCGAATTGATTCCGGGCGCGAAACCCGTAGCTAAGGCGCCGTATCGGTTAGCGCCATCAGAATTGCAAGAATAGGGATTTATTCGGCCAAGTGTGTCTCCATGGGGCGCACCGGTATTATTCATGAGAAAGAAGGACGGGAGCATGTGTATCAACTCCCGGTAATCAATGCATATCCACTTCCAAGAATTGATGACCTATTTGACCAATTACAAGGTGCAAGTTGGTTCTCAAAAATCAACCTCAGATCGGGGTATCATCAGTTAAAAGTCAAAGAGGAGGATGTACCGAAAACAGCTTTCCGTACACGGTACGGACATTACGAGTTTCTCGTGATGTCCTTTGGGTTAACTAATGCACCCGCGGCTTTCATGGATCTCATGAACCGGGTTTGCAAACCCATGCTAGACAAGTCAGTGATAGTGTTCATTGATGACATCTTGATATACTCCAAGAATGAAGCAGAACACGCAAGTCATTTGCGTGAAGTGTTGGAGACGCTCAGGAAAGAGAAATTGTATGAAAAATTCTCAAAATGTGCCTTCTGGTTACGAGAGGTGCAATTTCTTAGGCACATCATCAGTGCAAACGGGGTGTTAGTAGATCCTTCAAAGATAGAAGCTGTGTCAAGATGGACTCCACCGAAGAATCCTTCGGAAATCAGAAGCTTCTTGGGGCTTGCGGGTTACTATCGGAGATTCATACAAGATTTCTCCAAAATTGCTATGCCATTGACCAAACTAACCCGTAAGGATGAAAAATTTATTTGGGCCGAGGATCAAGAAAGGGCGTTCCAAACGCTCAAGGAAAAATTGACCCATGCACCGGTATTGACATTACCGGACGGAACGGAGGATATGGTAGTTTACTCGGATGCATCGCATTCGGGACTTGGCTGCGTTTTGATGCAGCGGGGCAAGGTTATAGCCTATGCCTCGAGGCAGCTAAAGACTCATGAGAAGAGATATCCTACCCATGACCTCGAGTTGGCAGCAGTGGTGTTTGCCTTGAAGATATGGAGGCATTACTTGCATGGGGTGAAGTGCACTATCTTTACCGACCACAAAAGCTTAAAGTATTTCTTCAATCAGAAGGAATTAAATATGAGGCAGAGGCGGTGGTTAGAAACTGTCAAAGACTTTGATTGTGAAATACATTACCACCCCGGGAAGGCTAATGTAGTGGCAGACGCGTTGAGCCGAAAGACAGATTATACGCCTATTCGAGTACGATCGATGCAACTAATTGTGACATCGGGTTTGCTTGAACAAATCCGAAAATCTCAAATTGAAGCAATCAAGGAAGAAAATGTGAAGAAGGAAAGGATAGTTGGGCAGCTAAAAGACCTGGAGGATGATAACCAAGGATTGAAAACTCGATTTGGGAGAATTTGGGTTTGAAATACGTGTGGGGCCAAGGTGCGTCTACTTGACGAGGCCCATAAATCTCATTATTCAATTCATCCGGGGGCGACCAAAATGTATAATGACTTAAAACAAAACTATTGGTAGCCCGGAATGAAAAGAGATATTGTGAAATATGTGGAGAAGTGTCTGACTTGTTTACAAGTCAAAACGGAGCACCAAAAGCCATATGGTAGGTTGCAACCGCTGGATATCCCAGTTTGGAAATGGGAACAAATCACGATGGATTTGTTAACCAAATTGCCCAAAACCAATCACGGATTTGATGCTATATGGGTAGTCGTGGATAGATTGACAAAAAGTGCTCACTTCATTCCGATTCGTGAGACTTATACATCTGAGAAGATGCCGGAAGTGTACACCAATGAAATCATAGCACGTCACGGAGTGCCGATATCCATTGTGTCAGACAGAGATACTCGGTTTACCTCTAAATTCTGGCGCGAATTCCAAGAGCAAATGGGAACTAAACTGTTCATTAGCACTGCTTATCATCCGCAAACGGATGGGCAAAGTGAGGGAACGATACAAACGTTGGAAGATATGTTGCGGGCTTGCATCATCGACTTCGGGGGTAGTTGGGATGTCCATCTACCCTTGGTCGAATTTTCATATAACAATAGCTATCAATCGAGCATTAAAATGGCCCCGTATGAGATGTTATATGGTAGAAAGTGTCGAACCCCGGTGTGTTGGGGAGAAGTGGGACCACGAGGATTAGCACCTACTGATATAATCCAAACTACGAATGAGAAAATCGATATGGTCCGAGCTCACCTAAAAGCAGCTCAGGATCGACAAAAGTCGTATGCGGATAAGCAAAATAGGCCTATTGAGTTTCAAGTGGGCAATAAGGTAATGCTGAAAGTATCTCCGTGGAAAGGAATCATACGGTTCAGAAAAAGAGGGAAATTGAGCCCAAGATTTATTGGGCCGTTCAGAATCACCGAATGGGTTGGTAAAGTTGCATATCGTCTTGAACTACCCGATGAGTTGAGTGGGATTCATAGCACCTTCCACGTGTCACATCTCCGAAAATGTTTAGTAGATGAAACCGCTCGTATTCACTATGATGATATCGAGGTGGATAACAGCCTCAACTATGCAGTTAAGCCAATTGCGATATTAGATCGTAAGGAGAAAAGTTTGAGGAGCAAGGTAATTAACCAAGTGAAGGTTAAATGGGAACACAGGAAGGGTGCGGATACCACATGGGAGTCCGAAGAAGAGATGCAACGGCTCTACCCTAAACTATTTGGTACATATTACGGTTTCGGGGACGAAACCCTTTTAAGGGGGGTGGACTTGTAACATCCCGAAATTTCAAAACTTTATACTAGAATTATAAAGTGTATAATAAACAAGAATAAACTAACTAGGATAAATAACCCAGTTAGTTAGAAGTCTTGTAGTAACACAGGAATGAGTTAAAAAGCCAAAGATATAAACTAAATAAGAGTGGAGGGGCCTAGGTTGTCAAAATTGAAACTTAAATTACTAATATTTAGTAAAATAAAAACCAAACACTCCATTTTTGGAGTTCCTGGTCGATCAAGAAACCACAGGGGGCGACACCCACACTTTCACAACCCTAAATTCTACTAAACTCTCAAATTGAAGGCTCAAATCATGTCGTAATCGAAATCTGAACATAGAATCGTGATCTCCTCGTCAAGGAGGTCATAAGGTATGTCAAATTAGGTTGTTTTGATACAACTCAAATTCTTGCATGTGATTGAAATCGAAGGTTAGCTTGATTATGTGTTGTAAAACATGAAATTGGAAGTAATGTGAAGTCTAGGGACAAACCCTAGATGATTTCTTGTCAAAATCTTGCATGTTAGTTGTAAGGATCAAAATCACTATAGTGGGTGATTAGTAAGTTAGTAGAACTCGATAAACACTAGGATTAAGACTCTTGTTCTAGTATAAACTGAAATTGTGAGCTAATCTCTGAAATTGTTGATGTTAAAATATGTGTATATTGTCTAATTGAAGTTAATTTGAGTGATAATTTCAAGTTATGAACTTGGTTTAGATTATGTAGAAATCAGACCCGCAAGGTGTTTGATAAAACGTCTAAATGAGGGTTAAAATGTTAAAGATTGCTAAAAACGCAGATTTGCATATGTTATGAATTAATGCGTTAAAGCTTATGAAAGAGTTCTAATCTTGTTATGAATTGAACTCTTTAGGCAAGGAATCCGGAACGTCAAGTGGACACGCCGGAGGTGATACTCGCGGAAAAGGTGTGCTTTAAAGGTACGTGGCTTAAGCCCCATTAAATTATGTGTAAATGTTTAGTTTTGTTGTGTGAATGATGTTGTAGTGTAATGAATGCGTTTGATGCGTCGTTAAAGTGGCGAAGTACACTCGACCATCAAACGGGTCAAAGTAAAGACTCGGAACTTAGTTTGGCTAGTCAATGAAGTGATGGTTTTCACTAAATAGCCAAACGGGTCAAAATGATGCTTTTAACAAGAATCACGAGAGTAGAGACTTGAAAGTCTCGTACTTCGTTAAATGATGGATTGTACCATACCAATGATTTGGTTATATTAATCTTAGTATAAGAACCCGGAATTTGGGTCAAACAATTGAAGTTAAATGAAAAAGGGTTGTTTGAAACGGAATGCTTGAATTCCCAAGAAACAAATATTTAGTCCCAAGGGAACGCAAAGCCATAGAATGGCGCGAATACACCCAATATATGAGCCCGGGAATTTGGGTAATTATGTCTAAAAGGTTTTAAGAATGGAAAAGAGGTGCTATGCACTTATACTAATGGTTGGATAATTGAAATAAGGAAATTGTGAACTGATTGTCGGTACCTCGGTTTCCGTGATGTGAAATTTACATGGTTGGATCCGTAATTTTATTACGGACTCATAGGAAAAAGAATCGGTTAAAATGGACTAGCGAATAAAAAGTTATGACCTTTTAAAGTTAGAATTTGGACAATTTTCGGAGCTGGACAGATATGCAGGAATTAAACCTGCATCTGCTGGAAAAAACGTTTCCCCATGCCACGCGGAGGAACACCTGAGAACCCCCGCGACACGCGGAAGGTGTCGCGACTCGCGACGCAATCGGTGTTTCCTGCCGTGACACGCGGGAGGATCAAAACCAGAAATTTATTTTTTTTTATTTAAATTTAATGCTGGAACTTGTTTATACGTATTATGTCAATGCCAAAACTAATGTTTTTAGTGGTTTTGACCTTAGGTGACTATGGTGGGTTTCCGGATGGCGGTCAAGCAATGTCGAAGAACCGAAGACGCATTTTGTAGCTTCTGCGTTAACTTAACTTTGTTTAGACAATGATTTTGATGTAAATGAATTTTTAACCATGTCCTAAGGTTTTAAACTAGTCGGTAGTTGACTAGTAGAAGTTACTTTTAAACTTTCGTTTTGTACTTAACATGATCATGTTTGGTAATTCCAAATTGAAAAATCTTTAGGAAATTGGGATTTTAGTATAAACTCATGTAATATTTTTAAGTAATCCCATTATCATAAAAAGGGTGTTACATATATATTGTTCATTAAGTATGACAATTAGATAATACTGTTAATTGTAACCTTGTGATGACCTTGAGTAATTGTAGTATATACCCGTGGATTCAATACACGGAGGCCCCTTTGCATCCATAATGATCAATCGTTAGACCTCAGATTGTATTGGTAGATCTATCGGATTTAACAACACACTCTCGCTACCAGTCGCCCTGGTTTCCAAGACGAGGGAATATATATTTGAAATAGTTTTAGGGGAAATCAAGTTTTGGTTTGGTTATGGGCTCTTGGTAGTGTTCTTTTGGTAATTCCTTGCTAGTCTACGATAGTCTTATATGTTATCTTTAATAGTTATACTTCTCAAATAAAAACTTATACCAAAAAGTTTGTCAGAATTTATATCAAATACTCCAAGGAATGTCTCACATGAATTCCGAGGGATTCATTTCTAATACAATTTTTCCAAAGAAATGTTTATCAAAGTAGAACTTATACCGACAAGTTTGATAGGGTTTTATACCGAATATTCCAAGGAATGTCTCACATGAATTCCGAGGGATTCATTTCTAATACATTTTTTCCAAAGAAATGTTTATCAAAGTTAATTTCTAAACGGAAAAAGGTTTACAAATTTTATTGTCAAAACCTGTGCACTCGCCAACTTTATGTTGACATTTTTAAGCATGTCTTCTCAGGTTATAGCTTCAGGCAATGGAACGGTTAGAATAGAAGGATCATTAGGGTTTGGGAAACCCTAGAAGACTATTAGATTATAGAATGGCGTTCACTATGTATAAAGCAATATTTTGTAGAATACCTTGTATTTTAGAGTACTTTACTTTATTAAGCCTTATCTTGTATTTAATACTTTCGTTGTGCAATGATGATACCAATTAGTTTACTCCGGGTTTTGGGGGGGTGTGACAGCTTCAACATCCGAGATTTGTTCGACTGAAGCCACCAGGTTTATAAACTTCTCCGATAACGAATCAAACAATTTTCGTACCACCTCTTCGTCTTCTAGGGTTGCCCCAACCGTATTGTATTTAAAAATCATTCCTGTAAGTTTTCCTGCATATTTGTCTATCCTTTCACCATCCTGCATTTGATAAGCATCATACTCACTTTTCAAGATTCCCAACCATGCCTTCTTTACTCGTTCAGCCCTGACATACCAAGATTTTAGCGAATCCCAAACCTCTTTCACCATTTTCTTCTTAGGAGCCTCATAGAGTATCTCTTCGGGGATCGACTAAAAAATGAAAACACGAGCTTGCTTGTTCTTCTTCTTCTCATCCATAGTCACTCTGACTTTTGGTTCAATGGCTTCCCATAAGGTATTATAGCTTCTATTTTTATTGACCATGTATTGTAGTTTGTAGTTCTGAGAACAAGGTATTGAAAGGTAATCGGGTTTTCTTTGGAAGTATTAGAAGTGCTAGCAATGGCATATATGGATTCAAGACGAAGATACTGGTATATAAACGGATCAGAACACATGCTCTGGTGCCAACTGTTAGAAAATTGGCAACTAAATCATAGGTTTGAAAAGTAAATAAACAGAACAGATAAGATAAACCAGTCGAGATTGAACTTTTATCCAAGAAGATGGCCAAATTCTTCTTCAATAATCAAATGATTAACTAGTTTTTTCGACTAATTGTTGGAAGGGAAATTATGTTCTTCAAATAACAAACAAGCTGAAATAAATAAAGATGAAATCAACTAAAACGCCTACTTTTGCTCAGCCACAATGTCCATATAATTGAACTTATTATGGGTCAAACAGAAGCATACAGTTCATTTTCTCCTTCAAAATGTTAGAACTAATCTTGTCAATACTCAAAAGTTGGAGGACGCTAGACGGTTTAGTTTATTTTAATAAGAAGATTTAGGATTTATATAATTTTATTTTATTTGGTTTTCTTATAGGAGTAGGTTACTTGTTCTCCAAGGGGATTGTTTAGTATAAATAGGAGTTATAGTTTAGGGTTTATGTACCTTCAATTTAATCAAAGAGTTTCTTTCTTGTTAATTCGTTATTTGATTATATTGAAGAAGGCCTGGATTTCCAACAATTGATAAGAGAGCGGTTCGTTAATTTGGGAGGTTTGTCATTATCATTCCTGTAAGTTTTCCTGCATATTTGTCTATCCTTTCACCATCCTGCATTTGATAAGCATCATACTCACTTTTCAAGATTCCCAACCATGCCTTCTTTACTCGTTCAGCCCTGACATACCAAGATTTTAGCGAATCCCAAACCTCTTTCACCATTTTCTTCTTAGGAGCCTCATAGAGTATCTCTTCTGGGATCGCCTAAAAAATGAAAACACGAGCTTGCTTGTTCTTCTTCTCATCCATAGTCACTCTGACTTTTGGTTCAATGGCTTCCCATAAGGTATTATAGCTTCTATTTTTATTGACCATGTATTGTAGTTTGTAGTTCTGAGAACAAGGTATTGAAAGGTAATCGGGTTTTCTTTGGAAGTATTAGAAGTGCTAGCAATGGCATATATGGATTCAAGACGAAGATACTGGTATATAAACGGATCAGAACACATGCTCTGGTGCCAACTGTTAGAAAATTGGCAACTAAATCATAGGTTTGAAAAGTAAATAAACAGAACATATAAGATAAGATAAACCAGTTGAGATTGAACTTTTATCCAAGAAGATGGCCAAATTCTTCTTCAATAATCAAATGATTAACTAGTTTTTTCGACTAATTGTTGGAAGGGAAATTATGTTCTTCAAATAACAAACAAGCTGAAATAAATAAAGATGAAATCAACTAAAACGCCTACTTTTGCTCAGCCACAATGTCCATATAATTGAACTTATTCTGGGTCAAACAGAAGCATACAGTTCATTTTCTCCTTCAAAATGTTAGAACTAATCTTGTCAATACTCAAAAGTTGGAGGACGCTAGACGGTTTAGTTTATTTTAATAAGAAGATTTTGGATTTATATAATATTATTTTATATGGTTTTCTTATAGGAGTAGGTTACTTGTTCTCCAAGGGGATTGTTTAGTATAAATAGGAGTTATAGTTTAGGGTTTATGTACCTTCAATTTAATCAAAGAGTTTTTTTCTTGTTAATTCGTTATTTGATTATATTGAAGAAGGCCTGGTTTCCAACAATTGATAAGAGAGCGGTTCGTTAATTTGGGAGGTTTGTCATTATCGTCAAATTGTCAAGTGTTTGACGGCGTTGGCGATTGATTCTAAGACGGTAGCATGTGGTAGTGATCAAGGTTGTGATAAAAAAACATCAAGACCATAGTAATCAAGGTGCAGTGATTGTAGGCTTGATCAAAGAAGAAAACCAAGGTGTAGTGCAATGTTAGATTGGATCAACAACAGACTTCAAAGGTGGTGAAGTAGTAGCTTTGATCAAGGTGGAAGAGAAAGGATGTTTCCTCGTTTGTGGTTATTGGTTCAAGTGTTTTGACAAGTTATGGGTGTGATCCCAAAGGAATCAGAAAACAAGTGTGCGGTGTTGTGTCAGCTGCAGCAAAGGCGTTGATGCAAAGCAAACACAACAGACCGAGTATTATGGTGAAAGAACTTCGGGTCTTACTTGGTATTCAAGACCAAGGAGGAACTTGACAAGATTAGGTGGGGTGGGGGGTGTGATTGTTGTAACTAATAGTGTTCAAACTCAAAAGTTGGAGGACCCTAGGTGGTTTAGTTTCTTTTAGTAAGAAGACTTAGGATTTATATTAATTTTATTTGGTTTCCTTACCGGAGTAGTTACTTGTTCTCTAAGGAAATTGTTTAGTATAAATAGCAGTTATAGTTTAGAGTTTATGTAACTTCAATTTAATCAAAGAGTGTTTTTTTTTTTTTTAATTCATTGTTTGATTATAGAGTAAATTACAAGTTTTGTCCTTTATGTTTGCATCAAATTTCAGGCGTTGTCCTTTACCTTTAAAATTGTCAGGCGGTGTCCTTTATGTTTCAAAATCTTGCACGTTATGTCCTTTAAGGCAAACCCAGTTAATTTTTTCAGTTAAATGAAGGCATGTGCAGGGCACATGAGGGTAGAAATGTCATTTCATCTCATCAGGGACCATTGTGTTAAAGAATTTGTCTTCAAGGACTATTGTGAAACTACAAAAAAGATATTTACTCTAAATATAAAGGACTAATGTGCAAATCACTTAATATAAAGGACTAATGTGCAAAAATCATTTATATAAACTAATGAAGACCAAATATTCAGAAACAATATGTTGACCAAATCTTCACCGGTCACCACCATGTGCCACCACCACCACCACCACCATATGCCGCCACCACCACCACCGCCTTCATGTACACCACCACATTCTGCCACCACCGCCATCTTCACCACCGCCTTCAACATCAATCATACACATAATAAAATTCAGATCTAGATTTCAAAGAACAATTCACTTTGCTTTTTCTCCAAATTTCTGCCATTAATGGCGCCGATCACAACCTTTAGCTCCACACTCATCCTCTTCACAACCACCGTCTCCCAACAATACCACCATCTTCCTCACCATTAACAACCACCTCCATCATTTGCCCTAATTCTTAGGGTTTCAACTGCTGTCAAAGTCTCAAATTAATCTAGTCCCCAATCTAGTCTGTTCGTCACGTCGGTTGGGACTGGGGTCTCGATTGCAACCGATTCGGCCATTAATCCAGGTACTAATCATCAAAACCCCTCCAATTTACATGGTGTTTCTGTGCCTCTTGCTTCACATGGTGCTTCTTTGTGTGATTGGTGTCTCCCTGTTAGCAACCCATACGACTATACCCGTGGATATCTTCTTGTACCAGATCCCTAGGTACCGATTCATGGATTTTCCTGGGCTAAAGAACCCAATTTCAAACATATTATCATCTGAAACTATTGTGTCTCCATATCTGAATACTTGATTTGTAGAGATGGTGTCTACTGTTGCACAAGATGACAGAAGCAAATTTGAATGATGGTTTTGATATATAGCAAATTTGTAGAGATGGTGTCTACTGTTGTAGAGATAGTATTATCATGAAACCAAATTCCATTGATGTGGGTGTGGGTGTCAGATTTGAATGATGGTTTTGACATATAGCAAATTTGACAGATCTGTCGTTAATGGCATAAATTTGGAGAAAGGGGAAGTGTATTGTTTTTTAAAATCAAGAGTAAAATCAAAGATGTTAAAAGACCTAGGTTGATTAGGAGTGATTCCGAGTCTAGGGATTTTTTATTTGTTCAGAGATTTGATTTTTGGGGGTTTTTGATGCAAGTAGCAGTGAGGTGGAGGTGGTAGTGGCGGTGGAGGGTGGTGGCGGTGGCGGTGGAGGGTGCTGGTGGTGGTGAAGGGTGGTGGTGATGGAGGTTATATATATATAGTTAAAATAATAATAATATTTTTAATTATTTTGTTTTATTTTTTAAATACTATTAAATAAATGAGGTAAAAAGACTAAAATGCCCTCATGTGCCTTGCACATGATCAGTTTTAACCAAAAAATCTAACTGGGTTTGGCCTAAAGGACATAACGTGCAAGATTTTGAAACATAAAGGACACCGCCTGACAATTTTAAAGGTAAAGGACAGCGCCTGAAATTTGATGCAAACATAAAGGAAAAAACTTGTAATTTACTCTTGATTATATTTAAGAACGTCCGGTTTCCAACACATAATCCGTCACCAGCCATGTCACCATTCTCAGGTCAGCACTAATTATTAATTAATATGTTTGCCCTCTTTCAAACGGCCAAACTGTCTGTCTCTTGGGCGATATCTACAAGAATTGTTGATATTTACAATGTGATCGAAATAAAAATTAATTAAGAGTTCTGAATCTATTTTTTACTAATGAAAAGAACAAATTTACCTTACACATGTTCAAGATCTAACATCTTTCTTAGCTAGAAAACGCCTGAGAGCAGCATGTTTATTTTGGTATTCAACAATTCATGTTAAGACCACCCGTAGTGGTTGCCCAAAGGGGCGTTTTTTGTGCTTAAGCCATTACGCATGGGCGTGATTGGCAATTTTTTTGAGCAGGCGTTTTATAAATCACGCCAAAGGGGGGAGATCTTGTTCAATCAGATTTGAGCTTGCATTGTTTTGTCCAATACCATTTATTAAATTGTTTTTTTTATTTTATTTTATTACAAACATAATGCCCCACAATCCCCACATCCCCACTACACCTCTTTTGTAAAAACGCCCAATAATGCCCCATTGCTGACTGGGCTGCCACATGACGCAAAACACCCTAGGGTGGGGCATTATTCACCCAACGACTACGCATGGTTTAATATTATAAGTCGGCCTCCGTAACAGATTGGTGACGCTCTGCCATGAGTCCACGCCAGGCTTCCATGCATCAGATTCATGCGATTTGTCTTTCTGCACATGTAATGGACTGCTACAAAATGCTGACAGTCTGTCACGCCCATAACGGATATTATGATAGGGTAACAGTCCATTACCCAACTTTTTCACCTCCGAATTGTGGAGAAATCCCAGTTTCATATAATATGGCTCTCGTGACTCATTTCCTAGCCCGAGATATGGTCGTTTGAAGTTTGGGCTCTCTCCTGTTAAACCATCTTTTCGTTTTGCTTCAAGTTACGTTCTAGTGACGCTTTCTCAGTTGAGGCTTCATTTAGTGTCTTTCCAACCCCCAAACTTTCATAGTTCGAATTTCTAGATCATTAACCAAAAAAAAAATGTAAAAGAAGAAAGACACAGTTATGTATAGCTTTGACTCAAATACGACTCAAAAGTCAAAACTAGCTAAAACTAAACCACTAGTTTATATCAAAGAAACAAACTTAACTAATTAGCTATAATTCCAATAGATTCTAAGTTTTGAAGCCCATAAACTTCAAACTGTTGCATCCTTGATGAATCTAGGAACCTTAAAACATTATTTTTCACGGTTGTAGTATACTTAGTGTATGTCGTCTTAAAATATTCTTTTGCAACTCGTCTTCATTTCTAAGATATACTAGGAAGATTTATTCGAGACAGTATCAGCATATAGAATCCCATCCACCTTCTTGTCCGTCTTGCATTTCTGATAAAGAACCGTGTATAACACAAACAAAAGAACATCTGATACACTTGTAAAAGGGACTTTTAAAGCCCACATTTCTTCAAATACCCACTCTTCAAATATGTTGGAAAAACCATCAAACATTTTTCTAACTAGTAGACATGCACTATAATAAAGCATCATTAACAAAGTGATTTGAATTCTATTACCCTTCATTAGGTCCCAGGCTCTATCTATAGCCTTAAGCCCACTCATATTGTCCTCTAAAACTGTAACCACAAGACTCATCATCCAAAGACCACCCACATGTGAATTGAAGATCCACTTCAGTGCCGCGATATAGAAAAGTCTTGACCAATGAACATGCGACGTTCCTGCCATAAATGAAATCATCGCGATAGAATATATGTAAACTACATATATTCCCAAGGTGAGCAACAAAATGCAACCGCTAGTGAGAACAGGTCTTCCCCAATTTCGGGAAGGTTTAAAGAAAGCATTCATGATGCTTAAGGTATTCCCAGCATAAGCTTCATAAGAACAAGAGATTGTGATAATTGCACAAAACAAGAATAAGCAACAGGAGGTGAATAATATATGAAACTTTGTCATCAGTTGCACATCAGTAAGATTGCTTTGTGTGTGTTCGTGATTCCCACCACTTCCGAATGTGATATATATTGAGAAATTATCTGCGGGGAGGGGCTCCAAATCATATCTGGTTGCCACTTGGAACTGGATCTTTGCTAATATTACCAAGCATAAGATTACTGGCAAAGGCTTCCTGCTTCTGACTACTGTTTTCATGGTTTCTTTAATAACTCCTAGCATACTCAAAGGTTGCGTGAGCATCAAGATGGGGTTTTCTTGGTTCTTCCTCTCTGATTTCATATGTCATGATGAATTAATGTGTTAATGTTTATATAGCTTTATATTTACATAATCAAATTGGCAAATCATGTTTGTCCTCTTTCAAAAGGCCAAAGGGTCGTCTCTAAGGCGCGCGATATCTACAAAAAGAGGATGATGAATACAATGTTAAAAATCGAAGAGGATTTTAGTTATAAGGGGAGTGGGGGGTCACTAGTGATAGAATTCCATCACTCACAAGCATCCAATCAACTCTTGCCATGTCATCAGCCACTATTCTATCACTCACAAGCATTTTGTAGTGGCGGTGGTCACTAGTGATAGAATTTTATATATCACTCACAATTTTTTTTAATTTTTATTTTAAAATTAGAAATTAACAATAAAACACTAAATTATAAATTTCACTAAAATTAAAAAATAAATTACACAGCAAAATAAAAAAACAACTAAACATTGGAAAAAAAAACCTTAAATTAAACGGGTGGCATCTCCCAACCCCACCTTTCGCAAATCTCGCGCTTTTGTTGAATTACAATTGACTTAAACGGTTCGTCGAGATGTGCGTGCTTTTCACACAAGATTTTTAAATCATTTTGTCTTTCTACCGTTTTCAAGTGTCCCATGTACGCCTGCTCGCGTTCAAATTTTACGAAAATATTTTTTTCTTTTCTTTGTTTGGCCTCGTTGTATTGCGCCATTTTTGCCTCTTCGATTCTGAAGATCGACTCCGCCACCGCTTCCTTTCCTTTGCTTGACGATTCACCACTTCTCCTGCGGCGTGGCCTTGTAGGTATGTCTTCTTCAACGGGTTGATCGGGTTCGTCAATGGGGTCTTCATTTAAATTCATTTGGGGCAAATTATCCGACGCGGAAGCCGTGTAGTTCCCCGAATCGGATGTCTTTGATCTTTTCGAACCTCCTCTTTTTTTTGGAGCCGTAGGACCACGCATGTCAACCAACTCAACCGGGACCCACTTCGGGTGATTTCTCGCAACTTCCCATGCCGCCACGTGTGGAAAACTCCTCTTTTTGTAGAGATCGCAATACTCTTCGGTGGCTTATCGCATGATTGTCGCCTCGCTCGCTCCACTTTGTGGATTTCGGTTCTACAAAAAATATAAAAGGTTATGTATTTTTTAAAAAAAAATTATGTTTTCTGTTTTTAAAAAAAATAACTGTTTTCTGTTTTTTTTAATAAAAATAAACTGTTTTCTGTTTTTTAAAAAATAAACTGAGAAACTGTTTTTTTTAAACTGTTTCTGTTTTTTTAATAAACTGTTTTCTGTTTTTTTTAATAAACTGTTTCTGTTTTTTTTAAATAAATTGTTTTCTGTTTAAAAAAAAAAAAACTGTTTCTGTTTTTTTTTTAAATTGTTTCTGTTTTTTTCAAAATAACAGTTTTCTGTATTTAAAAAAAACTGTACTTTTTTTAAATAAGAGTTTATAAAAAAAGATTTAAACATTATAAAAAAACATAACTTTTGAATGAAACAAGAGTTGAACTTATTAATTTTCCTGTTCAAATCCGTCCATTTTGACGTCATTTGGTCCATGTTTCGTTCCTTTGCACTAGGAAGTCGGCTAAAATGATTAATGACCCGTCTCCAAAACGTATCATTTCTTTGCTCGTTGGCATGTTTCTTGTTCTCGGAGATGTGCAAGTACGCCTTCACCAAGGCCAAATCCTCCTCGCTCATCCAATGTTGTCGGACGGTTGGGACAATTTCTTGAACGTCATCATTTTCTTCTTCTTCCTCTTCTTCTTTTTCTTCTTCTTGTTGTTCTGGAACGTAATCATCATCTTCATCGTCGTCAAGACTTTGTTGTGGTTCACGATACGCGTTTGCAAAATGATGGATGAGGGTGTTGTCTTCTAGTAGTGGGTCGAGTTGGTGGGGTTGGGTTTGAAAGTTTGGAAACGATTGGGGTTGAAATTGGTGAAGTTGAAACGGTGGAACGAACGGTTGGTTTTGATACGTTTGAGATTGAAAGGGTGGATATTGTTGGGTTTGAAAATGCGGGACTTGCTCGGGTTCGTCTTGCAACCTAAAGCACGTCGGCTCGCCAAGATTCGCTCGAACCTTGGGTCTTACGGGATTTTTCTTCGTACCCGAACCTCTTTTTTTCGAACCCCCACCTCTCTTGCTTGAACCTTCCATGTTTGTTGTAAAATTATTTTTGAAATCAAATGGAGAATTTTTTGATTTTTTGAAGTGAGTTGGATAATTTTTGATATGAAATGGATTGGGTTTGATGGATTTTATATAAAACATTCAAAAAATAAAAATACCCAACGTTCAAAAAACCCCCAACGGTCAAAACCTAACGTTCCTTTTTTTGATTTTCAACGCGTTATGGTTTCAACGCGTTATGGTTTTCAACGCGTGATGCAATGTGTGGCGGCGGTGTGTAAACAATTTCCTCGCGTGATGGGGTGGCCATCACGGACCACCCCGCCACCCCTAAGAAAAGTAAACCAATACTATATTTTTTTATAACCAATGAAAAGAATTCACCTGTTATATCAACATTTAGCATCTTTAAAAAATAACCATATTAGTAAATATAAAATGGTAACAGATTCTTATTTACTTGTAGGCGTAGTTGCAAAAGTCGCTAGGCGCCCCTTAGTCGGTTGATCGGAGAGTTAAGAGTACCCGGCCTAGACGGAGAGTACTCGGACATGTTAAATTATAAAGAAATTAGTTTTCGGAAATTAAATATGTATCAAATAACATAAATTTACTAATATTTATAACAAAATATGTGAAAATGATATTCATTCTTTAATGATAGATATAGAAATTATGGTTTATTTTTTAAAAGTCAATCTCGCCCGAGTTGAGCTAATAGATCCGATTCTGACTGAGGCTGACTGCATTGATCGATTCTGAGTAATTAGGCGGAGTTGAAGAAAGTCGTCTCGGCAAGCTACCTTGTAGCACTTATTCGGAAATAGGGCTGTCCAAAAAGCTCGCGACTCGGAGCTCGCTCGAATCGGAAAAAGCTCGCTCGATATGGCTCCGTTTGAAAGTGAGCCGAGCCGGCTCGAATTCGTTAGAAAGTGAGCCTAGCTCGGCTCGTCTCTTGACAAGCCAAAATGGCTCGGTTTGGCTCGCTTGGTAGCTCGGCTCGGCTTAGCTCGAATTATTTTACTTATAATATATTTTATTTTTATATACATATGATATATTACAAAAAAGTGATTATTATTTAGATGTATTTAGGCTTGTAGTTTGATATCTATAACATATTTAAAGGTTGATTATCGTGCTAATGAACAAATATTGTATTTACTTGAGATATAAAATTGTTTTGCGTTGTTGAACGTGATTTTGACTTGTAACGTATTAGGCTGAACTTATTTTGAATATGTTTTTTGAAGTACTGAATAATATTTTAGAATACTGAATTTTGAGAGCTATGTATTAATTTTTATTTTTAAAATCAAGCCAAATCTAAGCCCAGACCAAATCAAGCCGAGCCCGAGCATAGATTTTCAGCTCGGTTTCAAATTCGAGCCGAGCCAGCTCGGTTTATAATCGAGCTGAGCCCGAGCTTGCACTAGCTCGGCTCGGCTCGACTCATGAACAACCCTATTCGAAGAGTACTCAGCCTTGACCTTGTTTTACAACCATGCTCGTAGGATTCCCCTCATTTAATGGAATTGTTCCACAACATGTAGAATTCCAGCCACTATTTTTATTGGAATATTTTCTTCCCTTCCCTCTCACCATTACCGATCCCTCTTTAGTGCTGGGTCACCAAATAACTAGAATATTTTCTTTTGGTATTTCTATTATATTAATTTCATTATACTTTACTTCTATTTGTTCTATCCAGTTTGGTTTGTAGGAGTACTAAAACCTTGTGAAGCATTAACGTTTATAAACAACAGGCACCTCAACTATTTGATAATTTGCCCCAATTTGATGTTGATGTGGGGATACACAAGGAGACAACCATTCAACTATTTGATACTTTACTTTCGTTTGTTTGGTTGAGATGTACAACAAACTAAGGAAGTTTCGTGAATCAAGTAGTTTATTAACGTCTTGAAAAAGAAGACTTGGAAATGGTTTTTTAACAAAATATCTTGGCATGTATTCAGATTGTTAAAAGTGTTATTTTTGTTGGAAATTTGATGAATGGATATTTAATAAATTTATAATTTAGTGAAATTATAAATATTATATAAACTCTTCATGTGGTGTATTGATGACAACTCTTGAATAGAGTTTCTTTTATAGCAAAATTAAGTCTATAATTATGTTAGACTTTTTACCACCCATGGCTCTTGCATACTTAGTAGGCTATGTGCCTCTTTTGATAGAGTTAGAGGAAAGAAAAAAAATAAGTAAAAAGATACAAGAAACAGAGATGTATGCATGAAGAGTCCTTCGAAAAGAAGTACTTGATGACTCATATTCATAGTTTCCAAAATGTCTAACACTATGATTTTACCCGGTGTAACCTCGGGCGTGTGGACTTCTCCGGCAGTACAGACTGCTTCGGCTGTTGTACCCTTGGAAGATAGAAGCGTCGTTTTTGGTAGAGGCGCGAAATTTGTTTTAAGGGAAGCGTGTTGAACACGTGCCTCAGCCACAAGCATCAACATTTGTTTGTTAATTTTATAGGAAATTAATGTACAAGAAGACGATTCAAGACCTCGTTGAAGCATATACAAATGACTGAAAACACAACGGATTGTACAAGAAGACGCGGTTAAAGCTCTTGTTGAAAACCATAGTTGGAATCAATTTAATTACATATGTTGTATTATACGTTATATTCATAAGGATTTATACACGGTACATGTACTATAATTTCCCAAATATGTAAATAGAGTATCTTTACTAAATTTATTTATATAATTTTTATTAAAATGGTGACCCATGTCCTAAAAACTTAAAACAGATTTCGTAAGATTGTTGCTACAATCTTAAAACCTTAATTATAAGGATTTTGAGTTCCTGAAAGGATTTATAATATATATATATAGGGAGAGGATAATGAGAAAACTACATATAAACGAGAAAACTAGAAAACTAACTAAAAAAACTTAAAAAAAAACTAAAAAACATAGCAATTTTTTTTTACTATTTTTTATAAAAAAATCACTAGTTTTTATATATAAAAAATATTTCAAAAAATTTTTTTTTGTTGTACTGCACATGTGCATTATATTTGCATTATATGTGTACTACACATGTGCACTATATCCGTAATAGTGCACATGTGCAAAACAACAAAAAACTTTTTTTTATTTTTATTTTTTTGAATTTTTTTTTCCATGCATAAAAATCTGCGATTTTTTTTTATAAAAATTTAAAAAAAAAATTTGGTATGTTTTTTTTGGCTTTTTTAGTTAGTTTTTTTGTTTTCTCATTTAAAGTAGTTTTCTGATGATCCATCCCATATATATATATATATATATATATATATATATATATATATATATATATATATATATATATATATATATATATAGGGGAAGGTTCTATGCAGAACACAAAATATTGCGAGAACACGCAGAACACAATGAATCATCTATTTTTTCAATCCTAAAAACCTAAAAAGTAAATGAAAATGTTTCAAATGTAAAATTTATTGTTTCTTACACTAGAATTACAAACAAAATATGGAAAACCTTTCACTTTTTCTATAACCTACACACATGTAGGTTATGGGTAGGTTAAATTACCAACATGTATGTAAGCTACGTGTAGGTAAAAAAAATATGGTTTTTTATGTATATATAATACACATATGAATGTAAGAAACATAAAATTTAAAAAAACATGAAACTTAAATCCCAAAATTAGTGTTTTAGAGTTGTTCTTTTTGTTCTCGCAATAATTAGTGTTCTGTAATGATCCTCATCCTATATATATATATATGTATGGGAAATATGTATGTAGTACAACTTGTGTTTGGATTTATTGAGATTGAGATACAATCTTAAATCCTATACCATGGTACAAAACTAATAGTTTTGGTTCAAACGTTTCGTTTTGAAACAATTTTGGGAATCATTAATTTTTCTAACTTTTGTGTTAGATCGGGTTTATTTATGTAAACCATACGTTTTTTTGTAAACGTTAACTTCTCTAACATGTGTGTTAGACTGAAATTATTGGTGTAAACCATACGTTTTTTTGCAAACGTTAAATTCTCTTAAGTAGAGTTTTTTATGTCTTTAAATAAGAGTTTTATGTTACTTGATTATAGTTTTATGTCTCTAATTAAGTCTCTATTTAAAGTAGATTCTTCATCCACCCATGGATTGATATGAACAAATAAGTCTTATAATGATTTTTGTAATTATTTGTCTTCTAACATGTGTGTTAGAAACGTTCATGAAAAGTGTTAGTTTGGAAGCAATTTTAATTGTTTAGTTTCTAACGTGTGTATTAGAAATGACTTATTTATTTAAACCATATATGTGTTTTTAGCAAGTCGAATTAACATTTTGTGGAAATGTTAATATTTCTAACGTGTGCGTTATAATTTCTTTCATTTTATCGTAATTGTTAAAAATGGTTAAAATACAAATGATTTGAAATGTTCTATGTAAACATTTTATATATGTAATTTGTTGTAGCATTGATTTTGATGTTTTGTATGGTTTAGAAATAAAGGTCATATATTGAAGTTGATGTTTGATTGGTTTCAAGAATTAAATCACCATAAAGTGACGGTGTAGTTGCGTGGGATTTATCGCCAACTTTAATTTGTGATTTCTAAATCCAGTTAGTTTTTTTTGTATATATAAAATGACCTAAAGTTTCTAACACGTGTGTTAGAAAATGTATATCACAAATACAAGGTTAGAGATTGTTCATAATGAACGGAAATGTTTTATGTAAACATTTAATTGTCTATATGTGCATTAAAAATAATGAGAAATGGTTTATTTTATAAACTATATCTTTTGAAAATGTTTTATGTAAACGTTCAATTCTATAATGTGCTCATTATAACATTTTTTTCAAACATGCGTGTTAGAAAATGTTTAGTACATGTGTAGTAAGACTAAACAATATAAAACCATTTGATATTTTAGGTTTGGATCTATGTTTTCATTACCCTAATTGATATTATTAATATTGTATATTGCAAAACTAAGAAACTGTTTTGAATGATTTTTAAAACAAAGTTTTGCATAACATTGATAATTCAAATGGTTCGCTACTCTTGCTAGAAGTAGCATATGGTGAACAAAGTAACAGTCTCGTGGATGTTATTTGGTGAAAAACAACTTGGTGTTGTTGTGAACAAATTTAATTGTTCAAGTTTACTACGTTAATGTAGTCTTTGAAAACTTGGTGTTGTTTTGAGCATAATTGTGTTAAAGTTTCAAGATGAAATGGGCGAACTTGTACTTACAAGTGCATGGAGTCTTATTGAGGTTGTAGCTCAAGACATGCCATGGGACGATATCGTTGAGAAGATTTCTGTCAAATTATAAAGTGTTGAAGATCAAAGCACACTGATATTTGATGTCTACATATTGTCTATGCTTCCGTTTAAATTTCAAAAGTGTTTGGCACTTATAATTTAATTTCCAATGTATTTTATTGTTTTGTGTTCAATATCTTCGGATAGCACATGCAATTGTTTACAAAGAAATAAATCACTAATCTTTGTGACGCATAAATTATTTTTTGTGGAAATAATTATAACGCCAATTATACATTGTTTAACAGAATATGGTTTTAAACGGATAGTGTGACATCTGTGTCACTTCAACCACCAAAAAAATACCAAATAAATGAAATATTGTGTTTCATACTTGGGATTTGTATAAATATGTGAATTATGTGCACATATCAATTTATGTTCGATTTCGAGCTTTAAATCGCCTTCCGGAAGGTTATACGTGAACTGATGCGTAAATATAACTAGTTTAATGCAACAAACACTCTGGAATAGTGACATAGGCTTAACATACCTTAAATAACCTTTACATAACTTAGAAATGAGTTTTGGAGGGTTTGGTGTGGCGAAATCAAGTTTATTCGCTTACAGGGACTAATTTTGATAAACTGCGAAAGTATGCCGATTCGTACTATAACGAAAATTCCGGAACTTGATCATAAGTTAAATATGCCCTAAATATCCTTTACATAGCTTAGAAATAGGCTTTGAGGTGTTTAATGTGCAAAAACAAACTTTCTGATCAATAGGGACTAAAAGCGTCAAAAAGGTGCACAAGTTTGCATTTTCGTGCATATCTTACGTTCTGAATACATCCGAACATCCAAAAATTTATGTAACCATTAAAATATTTTATTTTAATGATTGGCATGATAAAATTCCATTCGTCGCGAAATTTAGATCGTTATTCGCGTCCGTTCGTGTTTCATCGTAATTAACCGAACAACGCAACCGTACGACCAAACGAACTGACATCCGAGATGTTTTTGAGAATATTTTAAGTTCCCTATACTTTAACTTCATTTTAGAGCCTTGAAATGAGGTTAACGGGGCTTAAACGTGCCAAAACGCAACAAAAATCAAGTTTACAGATGCAGGGGCCTGTTCTGCCAATTGCTGAAAGTCACTGCCAGCAAACAAGGTGCTTACGGACCGTATGGTGGTGCTTACGGTCCGTAAGCCTTATCCTGGACAACAGGTTTCATTTTCTTCAAAACCCAGCTATCCCCTTGTTTTGCACATGGTTTCTTCATACTAGGGGCTTGTTTTGAGCACCCATGGTATTCTAATTCAGTGGGCACACATGGATGGTTGAGATTGAAGCTCGGGAATCGAGGAACAATCTTAACGGCGGACCGAAATCTATAAATACCCACTTAGAATTCATTTGCTCCTCACAATTGATCTGAATTTCTCTAAGTTGAGGTTCCAAAACTTCATACCTAAGAACATTTACATCAATATCTTCCTAGCTTGGACCCTTTGTAAGTATTCTTTCTTGCTTTTATCACTTTTCAAGCGTGAAAGTCAAACAGTGTTTGACTTTCTGCTTTGACCGGTCAACGGTCAACACGAAGTTCGTTTGAACTTCGCAACGTGAGCGTAATCACGATGGTTATAGTCCTTTGTGACTATACCTACTGATTACCACGTTGATTAGGTGTAGTGACGAGTCATAGTTTCGGTCAAAATGCGCGTTTATGCGTATTTTGCAACCAAACTATTCTTGGGTATCAAAACCGTTTGTTTTGATATCAAACTTGTTTTCAAACTTAGTTAAACATGTTTCAACATGTTTAGCTCGTCACTTTTAGTTTAGTGCTTATAGGGTCGTAAGATAAGCGGTCTAAACAACCGCTTAGGCTTTCGAACCCGACCCGTTTGGTCGATCATTAGGATCCAACCAAGCATTTATTGTGACCATAGTTGTATAGGGAATAACCTTCTGAGGTTATACCTTATGGTCACTTAGTTTAATTAGTTGTATGATAGGCTGTTAATATGCCTTAGGTAAAATGGCAAAAATGCCATTTTCATGCATAATTGGTATTTAAGCATATGTAACTTAAACTTTTGTCACTTAACTAATTATGAAACATATTTAAACATGTTTAGGCATATAATACTTGTCATAGGACTAGTTAGAGTAGCGTAAGCTACCTAAACAAGTCGTAATGGGTCGTAAGCACTTAAGATAAGTTTCAATTTAGTATGTAGGCTTTGTTAAACCATATCATATGAGTTCCAATACTCATTTGGTTTACAAAACCTCATCCTATCCAATCTTCCTATTTAGGTCCGGTTTATTAATGTAGTTACCTATATTAGGTGCCGTTTGATTCCGTGATCCCTCTAGCTTTGCTTGGTTTTTATTAAAGACTTCTAAGCATCCTCAAGGGAGTACATAGTCCCCTCTTTTACCGTTTTAAACTGTTTTGGGGTGAAACACATGTGCCTACATGTTACTTTCGGGTTTTTACATGCTTTTATATCATGAGCTTGTTATGTTCAATAGTACACGTATAGTACATGATTTCATTATGTTTTGCTATGTATGTTCACTTAGCATGCTAGCACATTGATTTTCGTATATTACATTTTGTTGCATATGGTCATCGGACACATTGTTTTACATTTTGAACCGTTTGTAACCGTTTGATTTATGTGAACCGTTTGTAACCGTTTGACTTATGTGAACCGTTTGTAACCGTTTGATTTATGTGAATCGTTTGTAACCATTTGACTTATGTGAACCGTTTGTAACCGTTTGATTTATGTGAACCATTTGAAACTGTTTGAACCGTTGGGTTAGGGAAGTGATTAGGTAACGGGGCGGGTGTAATGTGCTAAAAGCATGGTGGATACCCTGCTGATACTTCCTATATATAAGTGCTTTTAACACATTATATATCGTTGCGTTAACTATATCACTTGGGCAAAGGTTATCAAAACGAAGTTATATTACAAGGTTTTTCTAACAATATAAACCATTTGAGTTTTATTACAAAAACAATTTACGATTTGGGTTTACAAAAACAAATGTTTTGAGTTAAGATTCATGGCATCGAGGTTTTATAAAACTCTTCTGTTTTGACTTGGTTATTTCAATTTACATTACAAACATCTTACAAAACTAGGTTTTCTAATGTCAATTAATGAAGTTGTTCAAGTTATTTCAAAATGAAAACGAGCCATGAATCTGACACTCACATAAAACCTATGTACTCACCGGCATTTTTATGCTGATGTATTTTCACATGTGTTTCAGGTACCATAGTTGATGATGTTTGTTGATGATATTGGTGTATGCTCACATAGGAATGGACGAGGCCTTAGTGACTTAATAACAATGAAAGTCTATTTGTTCAACTTTTGTTTCTAATTTCAATGCAATGTAATACATTTAATTCAATAAAACAGAACTTTTATCCATGTGTTGTGAAACAATGATTCTGTTATGACACTCCCCGACTTTTCCGCCACGGTTTATTGTTTTAACGCGGTCGGGGTGTTATAGAAAAGTTGGTATCAGAGCTCATGGTTATAGGGAATTAGGTTATTAGTAATGCTTTGACATATTCTATAACCTTCCTAGGACCCTAACGCGAGTTTACTTGCGTTTAGTCATAAAACAATACCGTCGCCTATCTTTAGGTGACAACCACATTAAGAACACAAATTTCGAGTCCGCTTTGAAAACTAATCATCTGTTCTAGGATGATTTATTATAAGGTTTTGAACCCTCTAAGCTTCCAAAAAGATTTTGAAAATAATCACCCACCCTTCCGGATGATTTGTTTTGGCTTAGTACCTTCCGAATTTTCAAAACCTTGTCAAAGTTTGGGCCTTATAGTGTGAACACGTGCAATCTGGAAGAGTGGATGCCTGTATCCTGAGTTTTCTGTCTAAGGCTAGAGTGTTCGTACAAATCCACATAATCGGACCAGTCACTCTTACCTGGGAACTCTTGGGGTGAGTGTCCACTTATAGGCTAAAGCATGTCTTCGCGATACATTATGAGGACCTAATTACTTTGATTCAACCTTTGTGTGTCGTTTGTTTGCTTCGTGGTTCGAACAAACGACCATCACCCATGCCTTTTTGGTCGGTAATTGTAACATCCTTACCCAATGCCATTTCACTTGTTTTCTCTCTTGTTTCCCCTTTTAGAATGCCTCCACGACGCGACAATCAGGTACCTAATGAAGAACTGGCAGCTATCATTACACAGCAAATGGCTGCTGCACTCCCAAACATCATTGTTCAATGTAACCAAGCCCTCAACAACAATAATGCTCCCTGTAACTTCAAGACGTTCAACTCAGCTAAGCCATCAAAATTTTCTGGGTCTCAAGGAGCAACTGCACTTCTGCAATGGTTCGAGAGTCTAGAGAGCACCTTCAGAGATGTTCAATGTCCAAACGAGCGAAAGGTTGAATTCGCATCTAGTGTCTTTAAGAAACGAGCTTTAACATGGTGGAATGGTGTGATGAGAGATAGGGGTGCTGAGGTAGCACTGGCTCAAACCTAGGAAGAGCTTCGAGCTCTAATGATGAGGGAATTATGTCCTCGTCATGAAATCGGGGCCTTGGAAAGGGAATTTGATGATCTTAAGCAAGATAGCGGTGAGCATCGAGCCTACACGGACCGTTATGAGGAGTTAAGTCTGTTATGCCCTAACATGGTTACGCCTTTGGATAAGG
Source organism: Helianthus tuberosus (assembly GCA_030545235.1). Lineage (NCBI taxonomy): Eukaryota > Viridiplantae > Streptophyta > Magnoliopsida > Asterales > Asteraceae > Helianthus > Helianthus tuberosus. Next base: position 75,469 of record JARYGA010004043.1, read on the forward strand.
CAATCGAAAAGTACATTGATGGCCTCCTTGACTCAGTACAAGACATTGTTACTGGTAGCAACCCCATTACAGTTAGACAGGCCATTGAGCTATCTGCTACCTTGACTGAATCTCAGATCAGGGAAGGTAAACTTTTCCGAAAGGGTGACAAGAAACCGATCGAAGAATTGAAACCAAAGGATGAACAGACTGGATCCCCTAAGAAGTCAAAGAAGCGAAAGGCTTCTCAGAACTTCGTCGTGGTCGCTCACAATGATCAAGCTGTCCCCAACCAACCAGCTCAACCCCCCTGCTAGGAAGCCATACAACGGAACTGCACCCTTGTGCAACCAATGTAACCTTCATCATCATGCCATCATAAAGTGCCACAAATGCCAAATTTGTGGACTTATAGGTCATACAGCAAGAGTTTGCCCAGCTGCAGCTGCACCAAATCAAGCTGGAAACAATCCTACTCAAGCTCGTTTTCCACTGGGGTCTTGCTACAGCTGTGGCGAGATGGGCCATTTCCGAAAGAATTGCCCAAAGCTTGCTAATGCAAATCCAGCGCAGGGATAAACATCTGACCGACTGGAAGACAACGCTGTTTAGAAATAATCAAGCTTTATGTATTATTTTCTTTTGTTGTCAAGGTCTATGAAACATCTGTTGTTGTTGTTTATAAATAAATATTTTATTTACATTGCAATGTATTTATGTGGTTGCATGTATAAACAACATATCCCCTTCAATACCGACAATTAAGGAATCGTATTCCTTGAAGAACAGACTACCCCCCAAATTCTACCATTTTTTTGATCTCTTGCGTTTTCCACGAAAATCCTAAATACCTGTTTCTTCTAAGAAAACGGAGTACAAGGCGCAAGTTACAACTCTGGACGAATACCCAAAGTACCACTATAAATCCTTAATAGGGTACCTATGGGTACTTCCGTAAGTCCTTAATTGTTGTCTATCTTAATTCGAATGTTACGTTTCCTTGTAAATGAAATCAAATTTTTGGAAGATCATCCTATCTTTTCAGATAGATTCTTGAGGACGTTGAAGTCCATCGACTGGGTTCCTGGTATACCTTGAATACCCATGTACAAATCGATAACAAGTTAATATCAATTAATAACAAAACCGATAACAAATTAATAACCAAGAAAACAATTATGTGCTTATGTGTTTATGTGTTGACCTAATCAAAGTTGACTCAAGCTTGTTCAAATTCTATCCCCTTCACATTATAAAACAAACTGTGGGAACTGTGCAAGGAATTACGTAATTATGGATGCATACATAATTATGGAATTTAGTGCACAGAAATCACAGCAAGTTCTGTCATGTGTCTAGAGTTAACCCTATTCATTTCCATTTCTGATGAAGCACCCGTTGAGGAAAAATGAACTAGCTATTCATTTTTCACTTCTGAAAGAATATCCGTTGAGGGAAATTAATATCCTTTTGTTTAATCCTTCATTTCCATTTCTGATGAAGCAACCATTGAAAATGACTCCGTCTGTTCATTTTCATTTCTGAAGAATATCCGTTGAGGGAAATGAATATCCGTTTGTTTAATCCTTCATTTCCAATTCTGATGAAGCAACCGTTGAAAATGACTCCGCCTGTTCATTTTCGTTTCTGAAGAATATCCGTTGAGGGAAATGAATATCCGTTTGTTTAATCCTTCGTTTCCAATTCTGATGAAGCAACCGTTGAAAATGACTCCATCTGTTCATTTCCGTTTCTGAAGAATATCCGTTGAAGGAAATGAATATCCGTTTGTTTAATCCTTCATTTCCAATTCTAATGAAGCAACCGTTGAAAATAACTCCGTCTGTTCATTTTCGTTTCTGAAGAATATCCGTTGAGGGAAATGAATATCCGTTTGTTTAATCCTTCATTCCCATTTCTAAAAATACCCGTTTAGGAAAATGACTCCGTCCGTTCATTTTCGTTTCTGAAGAATATCCGTTGAGGGAAATGACAGGATTATGCCTTGCATATCTTTGATGGGTTACTCTACGCAAATAGATAACACCCTAGATTCCATGCAAGACAATCATTTAACACAACGTCACAGACAGACTCCTACGAATAAATTTCGGGACGAAATTTCCTAAAGTAGGGGAGACTGTGACATCTGTGTCACTTCAACCACCAAAAAATACCAAATCAATGAAATATTGTGTTTCATACTTGGGATTTGTATAAATATGTGAATTATGTGCACATATCAATTTATGTTTGATTTCGAGCTTTATATCGCCTTCTAGAAGGTTATGCGCGAACTGATGCGTAAATATAACCAGTTTAATGAAACAAACACTCCGGAACAGTGACATAGGCTTAACATACCTTAAATAACCTTTTTATAACTTAGAAATGAGTTTTGGAGGGTTTGGTGTGGCGAAATCAAGTTTATTCGCTTATAGGGACTAATTTCGACAAAATGCGAAAGTATGCCGATTCGTACTATAACGAACATTCCTGAACTTGATCATAAGTTAAATATGCCCTAAATATCCTTTACATAGCTTAGAAATAGGCTTTGAGGTGTTTGGTGCGCAAAAACAAACTTTCAGATCAATAGGGACTAAAAGCGTCAAAAAAGTGCACAAGTTTGCATTTTCGCACATATCTTACGTTCTGAATATATCCGGACATCCAAAAATTTATGTAACCATTAAAATATTTTATTTTAATGATTGGCATGATAAAATTCCATTCGTCGTGAAATTTGGATCTTTATTCGCGTCCGTTCATGTTTCATCGTAATTAACCAAACAACGCAACCGTACGACCAAACGAACCGACATCCGAGATGTTTTTGAGCATATTTTAAGTTCCCTATACTTTAACTTTATTTTAGAGCCTTGAAATGAGGTTAACGGGGCTTAAACGTGCCAAAACACATCAAAAAACAAGTTTGGAGATGCAGGGGCCTGTTCTGCCAATTGCTGAAAGTCAATGCCAGCAAACAAGGTCCTTACGGACCGTATGGTGGTGCTTATGATCCGTAAGCCTTCTCCTAGATAGCAGGTTTCATTTTATTCAAAACCCAGCTATCCCCTTGTTTTGCACATGGTTTCTTCATACTAGGGGCTTGTTTTGAGCACCCATGGTATTCTAATTTAGTGGGCACACATGGATGGTTGAGATTGAAGCTCGGGATTCGAGGAACGATCTTAACGGTGGACCGAAATCTATAAATACCCACTTAGAATTCATTTGCTCCTCACAATTGATCTGAATTTCTCTATGTTGAGGTTCCAAAACTTCATACCTGAGAACATTTAGATCAATATCTTCCTAGCTTGGACCCTTTGTAAGTATTCTTTCGTGCTTTTATCGCTTTTCAAGTGTGAAAGTCAAACAGTGTTTGACTTTCTGCTTTGACCGGTCAATGGTTAACACAAAGTTCGTTTGAACTTCACAACGTGAGCGTAATCACGATGGTTATAGTCCTTTGTGACTATACCTACTAATTACCACGTTGATTAGGTGTAGCGACGAGTCATAGTTTCGGTCAAAATGCGCGTTTATGCGTATTTTGCAACCAAACTATTCTTGGGTATCAAAACCGTTTATTTTGATATCAAACTTGTTTTCAAACTTAGTTAAACATGTTTCAACATGTTTAGCTCGTCACTTTTAGTTTAGTGCTTATAGGGTCGTAAGATAAGCGGTCTAAACAACCGCTTAGGATTTCGAACCCGTCCCGTTTGGTCGATCATTAGGATCCGACCAAGCATTTATTGTGACCATAGTTGTATAGGGAATAACCTTCTGAGGTTATACCTTATGGTCACTTAGTTTAATTAGTTGTATGATAGGTTGTTTATATGCCTTAGGTAAAATGGCCAAAATGCCCTTTTCATGCATAATTGGTATTTAAGCATATATAACTTAAACTTTTGTCACTTAACTAATTATGCAACATATTTAAACATGTTTAGGCATATAATACTTGTCATAGGACTAGTTAGGCATTCCAAACGCATTTTACGCGAACGACGCGTTAAAGTAGCGTAAGCTACCTAAACAAGTCGTAATGGGTCGTAAGCACTTAGGATAGGTTTCGATTTAGTATGTAGGCTTTATTAAACCATATCATATGAGTTCCAATACTCATTTGGTTTACGAAACCTCCTCCTATCCGATCTTCTGATTTAGGTCCGGTTTATTAATATAGTTACCTATATTAGGTGCCGTTTGATTCCGTGATCCCTCTAGGTTTGCTTGGTTGTTATTAAATACTTCTAAGCATCCTCAAGTGAGTACATAGTCCCCTCTTTTACCGTTTTAAACTGTTTTGGGGTGAAACACATGTGCCTAATTGTTACTTTCGGGTTTTTACATGCTTTCTTCATACTAGGGGCTTGTTTTGAGCACCCATGGTATTCTAATTTAGTGGGCACACATGGATGGTTGAGATTGAAGCTCGGGATTCGAGGAACGATCTTAACGGTGGACCGAAATCTATAAATACCCACTTAGAATTCATTTGCTCCTCACAATTGATCTGAATTTCTCTATGTTGAGGTTCCAAAACTTCATACCTGAGAACATTTAGATCAATATCTTCCTAGCTTGGACCCTTTGTAAGTATTCTTTCGTGCTTTTATCGCTTTTCAAGTGTGAAAGTCAAACAGTGTTTGACTTTCTGCTTTGACCGGTCAATGGTTAACACAAAGTTCGTTTGAACTTCACAACGTGAGCGTAATCACGATGGTTATAGTCCTTTGTGACTATACCTACTAATTACCACGTTGATTAGGTGTAGCGACGAGTCATAGTTTCGGTCAAAATGCGCGTTTATGCGTATTTTGCAACCAAACTATTCTTGGGTATCAAAACCGTTTATTTTGATATCAAACTTGTTTTCAAACTTAGTTAAACATGTTTCAACATGTTTAGCTCGTCACTTTTAGTTTAGTGCTTATAGGGTCGTAAGATAAGCGGTCTAAACAACCGCTTAGGATTTCGAACCCGTCCCGTTTGGTCGATCATTAGGATCCGACCAAGCATTTATTGTGACCATAGTTGTATAGGGAATAACCTTCTGAGGTTATACCTTATGGTCACTTAGTTTAATTAGTTGTATGATAGGTTGTTTATATGCCTTAGGTAAAATGGCCAAAATGCCCTTTTCATGCATAATTGGTATTTAAGCATATATAACTTAAACTTTTGTCACTTAACTAATTATGCAACATATTTAAACATGTTTAGGCATATAATACTTGTCATAGGACTAGTTAGGCATTCCAAACGCATTTTACGCGAACGACGCGTTAAAGTAGCGTAAGCTACCTAAACAAGTCGTAATGGGTCGTAAGCACTTAGGATAGGTTTCGATTTAGTATGTAGGCTTTGTTAAACCATATCATATGAGTTCCAATACTCATTTGGTTTACGAAACCTCCTCCTATCCGATCTTCTGATTTAGGTCCGGTTTATTAATATAGTTACCTATATTAGGTGCCGTTTGATTCCGTGATCCCTCTAGGTTTGCTTGGTTGTTATTAAATACTTCTAAGCATCCTCAAGTGAGTACATAGTCCCCTCTTTTACCGTTTTAAACTGTTTTGGGGTGAAACACATGTGCCTAATTGTTACTTTCGGGTTTTTACATGCTTTTATATCATGAGTTTGTTATGTTCAATAGTACACGTATAGTACATGATTTCATTATGTTTTGCTATTTATGTTCACTTAGCATGCTAGCACATTGATTTTCGTATATTACATTTTGTTGCATATGCTCATCCAGTATATGGACACATTGTTTTACATTTTGAACCATTTGTAACCGTTTGATTTATGTGAACCGTTTGACTTATGTGAACCGTTTGTAACCGTTTGATTTATGTGAACCGTTTGTAACCGTTTGACTTATGTGAACCATTTGTAACTGTTGGTGCATATGTCTGTTGACTTCGTCTTGTATCGAGTCTTGTAATAGGTTAGATAGATCAGGGCACGATATTCGAGAAATATGTGTGTGTGACCATTTTGCACGAAATGAGACTGGCCATTTCGCTTGAGCCATTTCGTGCGGAATGGCTTGTGTATATATATGTGCCTTGTTCAATTCATTTGTAACTTTTGTGATTCCGGTACCGAGGTGCTGCCGAAGTGTCTACAGGCTGTAAAACTCTGTTATATCAATAAACAAGACAATTAGAGTGTATATCAAGCTGTTTCAAAGTTGATACGTTACTTTCCGCCTCTCGTATTGATTAGAACTCTTCTGAACGACTCATTTTGGTCATGCAAACAATCCTACAAGTGGTATCAGAGCTTAGGAGGAAGAGTTCTTACCGATTCAGCTTGATTTCATCAAAATTCTGACTTCTACACCTTCTTTTTCAAAATTAACTAAGATTTTATGGTTAAAATGGATTGAATTTCACATATAATAAGCGAAACACTGTTTTAAACAATCCTTGATAGAATCAGACCTAAAATCGACCTAAAACCTGATCAATTTAACAAAAACATGGCTGATTGGATGACATCAGCATCATTTCATACGAATTGAGCTTCCATTTCGCATGAAATAGATCCATTTCGCATCAAAGTTCATTTCGCACGGATTGGACAGTGTAGATCTCATTTCTCACGGATTGGCAAGTTTGTACTCCATTTCGCACGAAATCGACCATTTCACATCTTGTTACCTCATTTCGCTTGAAAGTGTGCTATTTCGTACGAAATCATCCATTTCGCATCAAGTGATCCATTTCGTTTGAAGGCATTTCGTTTAAAAAGTTAGTTTGTGAAACATTCGAAACCGAAACATGGAAGAAGAGTTTTACAACGCGTTTGCTACTGCCCCGAGTACTCCTGTTACTATTGCTCAGAGCGTGAACATGGAAAATGAAACAGGAATATTGCAAAAACCTCCAAAGTTGATGGGCATTGAAGAATACTATTGTTGGAAAGACCGATTCTAAAATTGGGTTCAAGCAAATCATTTGTGGTCTTGGGAGTGTATTGAAAAGAAGTATGTTAAACCTCGTACAGATGTGGGAGTTATCAAAACTATTACTGAATTGTCAGATAAAGAGAGAGATATGTATAAGGGAGAAAAAATGATGATCAGTCTACTTCAGCAAGCTGTGAAAGAAGACATCTTCATATTACTATAACACGATGGTACTTCACGTTCGATTTGGGAAGCTCTTCGAATTAAGTTTGAAGGAAGTACAGAGATGATTAGGAGTAAGAAATCATTGTTAAAGAAAGAATTTGATTTGTTTACTAGCTTGCCGGGTGAAACTACAAAGAAGCTCATTGAAAGATATTGTCATTTAGTGCGTTCAATGTCACTGTTAGATATAAACAAAGATCGAGAAGAATGGGTTGACAAATTAGCTGATGCTTTACCTCAGAAAGAATGGGGTACATATCTGATAATCTTAAAGAACACTGGAGAATATGATAAATTGACAATTTCTCAGTTCATTGAAAAGCTTGAAGGACAAGATGTTGAACAACAAAAGATTACTAGAATGAACAATACAAGTGGTCAACAAGACATCAAGATGTATTATAAAGGGAATTTTCAGAATATTGAAGCAAGTCCGAAGGTCCAAACTGCTTTCAGCGCAGAAAACTCATCCGGATCAGTTAATCAAAGTCCAATCAGCAACAGTGGATTTTCTTCATACTCAAATGTTAATCCGAATATTTCAACCTCAAGTTATCAGTCTCAAAGCTCAAACAGTGGTAATGGTCATGTGTTACATTACAACATCGCGTTGCATCTTCAGAACGGTCAAAATTTCTCTGAAGAAGTTGCTAAAGGTCATATGGCATTACTAGCTACAGTGTTAGAATCATATGAGGGATTGGTTGCAGGAAGAATCGGAAATCCTATGCTAACAAAAGAGGACTACGATCAGATTGATGCTGAGGAAATGGAGCTTATGGATATTAAGTGGTGTTTAGCGAGTGTGTTGAGGAGAGCTGAAAAATTTAAGCTGATTACAGGAAGAGATGACTTTCATGATGCTAATGTTTCTACTTTAGGTTTTGATAAATCTAAAGTTACTTGTTTTCGATGCAGGGAAAAAGGACATTTCAAGAGGGAATGTACAAATCGAGAAGTAGGAGGAGCTCAGAATCCGTTCGGGAATAATGATTATTATTGGAAAGCTATATATCAACAAGTTGCTCAACAACCGTCGTCATCTAATGCTATTGAAGATGGAAAGAAGAAAGCTTATCTGGTTAATCAAGATGATGAAAGAATGGCAGAAGGTTTTAACTGGGACAAGTACATTCCGGCTGATTTAAATTTTAAAGCATTCATTGCACAGATCATTCAAGAGCCAGATTTGATGAAGGAATGGATGGATGTGTTTGCCAATAAAGAGACAAGTCAAGATGGAGAGTCTGTTTCTTCAGAAGAAAGCTCAGAAAAGACAACAGTCTTTGATCAGTCATCCACTGATAGTAGTGATGATGAAGAAGAAATACAAATAAACATTGGAAAAAATCAATTATCTCCTGAAAGTTTTAAGTTTTATTTTGCAGATAGATTGGAGAAACTAAAGAAGAAGAGAGCAGCAAAGAATCAGAAAAAGGTAAAATGCGAGAATAATGCTCAGGAATAGAAGTCTGAACAAAGTGAAGAAGTTAAAGTTGTTGAGAAGGTGGTTGAAGCTGAGAAGGTGGTTGAAGTTGAAAAGATAGTCGAAGTTGAAAAGATTATCGAAGTTGAAAAAATTGTTGAGATCACGAAACCATGTGTAAATTGTTTGGAACCATGCAAACATTGTGAAGAAAAAGATGAGAAGTTTAGTGAGCTTGACAAAATGAAAGAAAAATTATTGTTCGATGTTAAGTATGTGAAAGAATCGTATGATGTGTTGAACAGAACGGTGAATAGTCTGTAAAAGACAAACTCAGAAAGAGAAGATGCCTTAACAATGATGAATGCAGTGATGATGTCTAAGCAGAAGGCTGTCAATCATTATATTGAGGAATGTGCAAAGTTGAAGCAGGAGTTGGAGACAGAAAAGATAGAGAATGAAAGAATCAGACGATTGTTATAGAGTTATTCTAGTTCTGATTATTTGATTGATAGAATTTATCCAACTGTTGCAGGTTTTGAAGTATTTCAAGATAAGAAGTCGGAAGAGAAGGATACTGGTAAGAAACAAAGTGCAAATTATAACAAGTGTCCGCCTCCGATCTGGGAAGGTTATTCTCCCAGAAAACCAAATGAGGAACAAGTCAAAAGGCAGTCAATATAAAATTGAAGTCTGAAACAACTGATGAGTTACCAGAAAATATTGGCGTCACGTTCACATCATCTTACACTGATCACGAGTCTGAGTTAATAAAGAAAGTGGTCGATCAGGTGTTGGATAAAGATGAGGAGTCAGAGTCAAAATCCGAATCCGAGAGTTCGAGTTCATCATCAGTTGATAGTCCAAAATCATCGGTCAAAAGGGTTTACAATAAAGAATTTCTGTTATCAAAATCTAATTTGAATGACGAACCAATCAAAGTGGCATATACTTTGAATGATTCAGACAAATTATATTCTGATGAGGAATTTCCAATAAGAGGTGTTAAACTGGAATGATAAAAAAGGTTTTCAAATTAACAGAAATTAATATTTCTGAAATAAAAGATGTAAATCTTTCTGGAAAACCTAAACAATACACCTCAAGAGTTCAACAAAAGTTAAACAAGAAAAAGGGTTACAGTTCGGGTTCTTGTTTTCAAAAGAAACCAAACCATAACGGTAATTTCAAAAAGAAAGGTCTTGGTTTTATTCCACCGAAAAATCATAAAAATGAGAAAATTTATAACCCAAAAACTGTATTTGTTTCAGGGACATCATCAGAAGAAGAAAAAGAAAATTTGTTCAGAAAGCAGACAAACAAAGAATTCCTTGCAAAGAAGCAAGGAATGAGGAAGGAAGTTGCTCAGAAGAAGAAGGATACAAGAACCTGTTACTGATGTCAAGAAGTTGGTCACATCGCCTGGAATTGTCCAAAATCAACTAATACAAAACAGAAAGTTGTTTCTAAACTAAAAGAAAAAGTTGTTGACAAAACTGAACCACCAACTGAAAACTTCAAATTGTTTAAAAACTCAACATATGAATTTGGTGAATGTTCAAAAAGATTTTACAAAAGAAGAGTAAATCTTAACAACCAAACATAGGTTGTTAAGAAATCAGATGTGAAATCTGGCGATGAATCTGACTCGTCAAAGTCAGAGGAGCCACAAGTTGAGGTTAAAAGAGATAATTCAGTTTCGCCAATGGATGATGTAAACTTTCCACCATTGCGGGCTGAAAATTTAAAATCAAAAGTTGGTAAAGTGGAAATCTTGAATCAATTCTATTATGAAAAGAAAGAATTTGATGTCGAAAAAGCTTTTAATGGAAAAGTGAAACATATTTTTGGGAAAATGGTCGAGGGTAAGGCCAAAGGGGTAAAAGATTTTTATGAATAAAAAAGAAATGTTGAAACCCCAAGTGAGACTGAAAAGGTCACACCCAAAGCAAGTCAGGCTTGGGTGTCTGTATTTCATACTTAAAAATCCTGACTTGCCGGAGCTCCCAAGTTGGTAATCATGGAGCAGGAATCGGCATCTTTCTCAAAATCTAAAATTGTCATATTTCAACTTACATGTGGTATTGATTGAGGAGAACATACAAGTGTATGTACCTACATGTGGTTAATCAAGGTCATTAAGTTGAACTTGATTTAACTTTCATTCAAGTGTTTGAAAAACAATGTGATGAAACCCCTAATCTACAAGTGGTTTGTGAAATTCAACAAAACTAATTTTCCGGAAAAACCATTTTGATTAAAACAAGCTTAAGTGTTTTGAAATAATAATGGGAAAATAGTTTGTTGTCAGGGGGAGTTCTGATTGTTTATGCCAAGTGGATGGCGATCTGAAGCAATTCATAACAGTTGTCACTTTATTTGTACAGTTTGTTTTCAAATTTTTCTTGAAAATAAAAAATTGAAACATATTTTTGATTTCAGGGGGAGTAAAAATTTTAAGAAATTCCGAAAATTTGAAAAAAGCCAAAAACATGATAAATTTGAAAAAGCCAAAAACATGAGAAAATGTAAAAAGAGTTTTGTTGTGAAAAAGAGAAAATGATAGTACATCAGTGGACTATCAGAGCACGCTAAAGAAATGAAAAGTCAAATGTGATAAACGGTCTCACTGATGATATGCCAGTAGGTTTTTACACGCTTAGTAGATTGTTGTCGAGATATAAAACCAAAATATCAAACTTGCTTATTTCGTGGGGAACATCTCTCGGATATATAGGTAACCCCTGAAATCTTGTTTGAAGGGCTTTCTATTTCTGACATATTAGGTCTTTGTGCGTGGTGATATATGGGGTATTATACCAGGACTTCTGATTTTGCGGGAGCAATAGCCTTGTCCTCGTATAATACTTTACATTGCTTTAATCTTAAAGCCCACCCTCAGCATAAAAAATGATGAAACATTGAAAAATGCTAATCATGTGCTGTTGAAGAAAAGATTCTCTAAAGGGAACACACCGAAAGTCGAACCATCATCTCTCTGATTTTACGGAAGCAATAGCCTGAGCTCTCATGGTCTCGCATTTACCCCTTTACAGATATCATTAGTGTACATTCACCTGTAAGACTGAATATAGGAGTCTGGATACGGGA